>PVIR01018264.1:0-33812 GCA_004026965.1 Petromus typicus | reverse complement strand
ACGGCTGAGTGGCAGTCAGGACACTCACTGAGAAAGATGTTGTGTGCTGTGTTTCCTGCAGATGGCCCCTGCTCAGCCCTGACTCTTATACACAGTAGAGGTATTTGACATAGTAGATCAAGCGAGGCCATTTCCTGTCTTCAGGGACAGGAAATAGTACAGAGATCAATGATCCATATAAGGAGAGAAATTAGACTTAAGCTTTAAAAATTTAGATTGCATAGGAATTCATTGTTTTTCTCACCATGGAGAGGAAATAAGCCAAAAGCACTGAATTGAGACCACAGAACACAAAAGCTGGTGATTGGCAAACATAGTGCCTGGCTTCTATATTCTAAATCCTCTTGGTCACATAAAACCAGATAGCAGAAATTTTATCTGTTATTTGATAGCAGGAAATCATCAGTAGGTAAGTTCTCTGAAAGGAGCCAGTGTGGGCAAATCCACAGACAGTCAGAAGTGACAGGACCCTAAATACCACATCTTCATTTAACCAAGAGGAATGATATTTGAATCTATGAGGTGTTTTCTTAAAGTGAAAGAATACAGAAAAAGACAACTCTGTATCTTCATGAAAAGATTAATAATGCTCAGTTTCTCAAACTGAATATTTGGTGTCTATAAATCTTAGTTTTATCATAGCTAGCAAAGTGCAATAAAGAAAAAGTTACCATTCTTTTAAAATATCAGTCATGTTAAATAAATACTACTTGCTTATTAAAGTATACATAATATGAAATGAAGTGAGAAGTGAAATAATTTGGATTAAGCTTCAACAATGCCTGACACAAAGTAAGTATTCAGGAAAGTTCTTCTCCATTATTATCTACTTTTCCTGTAGTTTTATCTTCCCCCTTTTTTGCAAAAACCTCAGAATAGAATTTTATCTTGGCAATAAGCAGTATTAGCTTCAAATGCATGCTCGTGAAGTGGTGAACAGACTTGGCTTTATGATTTTTAAATATGATATACCCCCAAACAACCATGTAATGGGGGTTTGATTCCCAAACACAGAAATACTGAGAAGTGGGATGTAGTTAGAGGTGGATCATGAAGCACTGAACAGTTATTAGAAGGGTGCCCAGCTGAAGAAAGAAGATCACAGGGTATGTTCTATAACTGGCCCCTTCCTTGCAGGCCCTCTCCCTTTATCTCTGATTCCTGTGCTCCATGAGATAAGCACCTTTGCTCCACTGCACCCTTCTGCCATGATGTTCTGCCTTACCTCAGGCCTGCAGCAAAGGGGCCAACCATCAACTGAAACCCTCGAGGTCAGGAGCAGATCTTTTCTTCCTGAAGTTGTTTACCTTTGGTATTTTGATCACAGCAAAGAAAAGTTTGGCACACCTGGTCACACAGAGACACACAAATATAGAACTCTTCTCTTTCTGAATAAAAATGTGCTCATAATTTACACTATGACAAATGGTGCTGGGAAGACCAGTAACTCACAGGAGGAACCACGTATTAAGTGAAAATCAAAATGGATTCTGATCTAAATATTATAACAAACGTAACTTGCTGGAAAATTACATAAGTAAACTCTTGAAGATGAAGGTGTAGGCAAGGACTTTCTGAAAAAAAAAAAAAAAAACAACTCCAAAGACACAAGAAACAACATGAAGAATAAACAAATGAAATCGTATCTAATTAAACATCTCCTGCACAGCAAAGGTCAAGCAAAGAGGAAAGAGACAACATACAGAATGAGAAATGCTTTTTCCAGTTCTTCCTCAGACAGAAGCTTAATATTTAAAATATATTCTAACTTTTAACAAAAAGACTACCCAAAATAAATAACCCAATCAAACACTTGGTAACTGGGGGCCGGGGATATAGCTCAGTGATTCCGGCACCTGTCTTGCAAGCCCAAGACAGCAAGCCCTAGGTTTGATTCCCAGTAACCACATAACAATACTGGGCGTGGAGACTCACCCCAGCAGCAACCAGTACCACATACCACAGTGCCAGGCATGGTGGCTCATGCCTGCAATCCCAGCACTCAGGAGGTAAAGGCAGGAGGATTGCTGTGATGTGAGTTGGAGGCTGAGCTCAAGGCAGCCTGAACCATAAAGCAAGACCCTGTCTCAAAAACAAAAACAAACAAACAAACAAACAAACAAAAAAACTTGGTAACTTAAATGAATAGGTACTTATCAGAAGTAGTATAATAGCTAGTAAATACATAAAGAATTGCTCAGTATCACTGGTCATGAAAAGAATGCAAATAAAACAACAGTGATATTTCCTCTAATCCAACAAGGAATGGCTATCATCAAGAAATCAAATAATGGGCCGGGGAGTTAGCTCAGTGGTTCCGGCACCTGTCTTGCAAGCGCAAGGCCCCAGGTTCGATTCCCCGGTAACCACATACCATACAGGGCATGGAGACTCACGCCCAGCAGCAACCAGTACCACATACCACAGTGCCGGGGCGTGGTGGCTCAAGCCTGTAATCCCAGCACTCGGGAGGCAGAGGCAGGAGGATTGCTGTGATGTGAATTTGAGGCTGAGCTCAGGACCAGCCTGAACCACAAAACAAGACCCTGTCTCAAAAAACCTAAAAAAAAAAATCAAATAATAACAAATGCTAGTGAGGACTCAGAGAAGAAGAGCACCTTGTACACTATTTCCAGGAATGCAAACCTGTAAAAATACTATGGATAAAATATTATATATGATTTTTCTATACAGTGGAGTATTACTCAGCCATAAAGAAGACAAGCTTGAGACACTTTGCAGCTCAATGGATGCACCTTGAAGCCAAATGTTTAAATGACATAAATCAGATGCAATATGTAAATATTACACTGTATATCTGGTGTAAAAAACTGTACATGTAAATAAGAACCAAAATGTAATAGATAATGTGAAATAAAAAGATATTGCTCAAAAGGAAGGTGTAACTAGAGAAGGAGGGAAAAAGATGAAGTAAAGAGAAAATTCAGAAAAGGAAGATAAATGGAAACAGGGATGTTGTAAACAAGGAGGGGAAGAGGAGTTGAATGGAGGAGAGTGGGGGGAATAGGATAAAAAGAGAAATCAAGATGCATCATGTACAGGGACAAATTGCCTATGATGAATGTGATCATTATGTATATCTAACATGTACCAATATAATTTTTTAAAGTTTAGAAACCTACCAAGAAAGAGAAGTCCTGATCCCAATGGATTCACAGCTGAATTCAAACACGTATTTTCACGTCAAAATTTATACTTATTTACATTCTTCAATAACCACTGCATTGTCCCACAACAGTCTCTGGGTGAAGTTGAAAGGTTCTTTTCCTGGCTTCAAAGAAGCACCAGGAATCAAAGCCTTGTTAGTCTAAAAATTTTCTGCACTATTCTTAGGCAGATCTTAGCAGTACCATCTTATGCACTTAGACAAGAAAAAAGAGATACCCAGTTATTTGATGAATACGAGAAAGACAATCTTCCTTCCTGGTTACTTTTCCTGCCTTTCATTTTGCTATGTTCATATTTCCATGGAGGCACAAAAAGTTAAGAGAATTTTCTAAAAAGTCAAAGTATCATTTCTCTTTTTGAAGCAAAGTACAAAATCTAGTTATTTAATCACTTCTGTATGAGAAAATCAAATGAAGCTTGGACTGAGAAAAAGACTTGAAAACAGAGAGGAAAATTTTATCACAAATCCTTCATAAATTTTTTGCAGTGAAGCCTTAAGTACCACACATGGAATCTGCTCTAGAATCTCAGCCTCAAATCTTACTACTGTGGGGTGTACAAAGAAAAACCAATGAAAGGATACAGTGTCTCAAGAAAATGTTAGCTATCTATCCCAAAGGAGAAATCCTGACACACCTACCATTTTAGTCTTGAAACCAGTTGACACAGTATGTTAGGACCAGTAAGCACATTTTAATGCCCTCTAAATTCCTAACAACTCTACTACAAGAGTCAAGGGAGACTTTAACTCTCAAGCTAAGTCATTTAAAAGTCAAAGGCAGCAACAAAGAATTTTTCTCTGCAATTTCCCTAAAGTGACTTGAACGCCCCAGGAGAGATTACCTTAACGGTTTGAGGAAATGTTCATTTTCAGTCCAGAGCCCAGGGATCAAGAGTCGACTGTTTTTCAGAGAAATCAAAATGAGAAATCTGCAGCCTTGAACTAGTGTAAAAAGATTTGACCACTTGAAAGCTCTTCCTGTTGCAATCACAGAAAAGCAACAGATTCTCAGAGCTACAGAGAGGAGAGAAAAATGTTACGTGAAAAGAATCAGACATAGTATCATTCCCACCCAAAACTCAACCAACCCATCCAGAAAACAGAATGAAACATGTTAGAAAAAAACATTGGCAAAATACTCCCATACACACAGATAAAGATATATATACTGAGACATATGCTCAGATCTAAATACTGCATAGATACACAGAGCTAGAAATACATTTCAATGTTAGCAGACATACCAACAGATAGACTGACAAGTCCTTTTCTCTGGCCCATAGAAAAAAAGAGAAAAAACCGTATTAGAGATCCATTTATTTAAAGGAATAAAAGAAAGGAAGAAAAGCATGATGGGGGAGGAAAAATAAACAAGGGAAATTTAACAGTCTACTCAGTAAACCACGAAAGCTGAATCTTCCTCATTTGAATTGACTGAACTTGGCTTTTCCGACCTGAGTAGCACTTGCATTTCTGAGGATTCTCCAAATTCTAATCTATATCCTTTGCAAATCTTATACCCTGATGATCCCTAATATAAAACTCATGTCCCTGGCTCAGCTAAACTAGGATTTTTCTTTCCACCAACACCATAAATAACAGGCCATGTCCCTTATAGATAAAGTATATAGCTTGAGAATATGATTTCATAAATGTATACTCTGTCCTGATTGTACGTATACCATTCCTGTTCTCTAGAAATTCACAGTTAACCTAACTGTGAGTCAATTATTGATTATTCATTAAACACTACACTACTGTGGGCCAGGTGTTAGGTTTGGCCCGACAGTGACAGCTGTGAATAAAACCAGTCTGATCATTGTATTGGAACTTTTAATACAGCAAAGGAGGAGATTTTAAATTCTAAAATATATGATGACATTTTCATTAGAATTGTAATAAATGTTGTAGAAGAGAATGAAATATAAATACAAGGTGCTGAAGGACACGTCCTAGTTGCACAGCAAAAATTATAGTTCAACCCAAAATCAAAAGATTCCATCAGCTGAAACAAAGAAGCAATTGAGTGAAAGAGCAAGGGAGTTGAGATAGAAGGCCGGAATTATTAGGCAGATCCAATGAAGATAAGATGAATTTTAAACAAGAACAGTTTTGCTAGACGTGACAATTACAAATTACCCTCATTTGTTTGCCATGTATCCCACCCTCTTCTGAATAAAAACACGGAAATAAACTAATATGAAAGTCTTTATGTAGCAGGTATCTTCTTTAGGTTCTTCATGTGAATTATCTTATTTGACCCTCCTCACAAATCTGCAAGAAGAAGGGTATTATTGTCATTATTTCTATTTTACACAGGAAACCAAAAAAAAAAAAAAAGAAAGAAAGTATTTTGTGTAGAACCAAAATTCCAGTTTGAATGGTTGATTCCACAATGACACTCAAGCATCTACAGCTATCTGCTTTTTTTTTATTTTTTGAAAAATAGTTATTGCTAAAATACATAAAATGAGTCTTCTAAGATATTTCCTTCTTGGGGCTGGGGAGTTAGCTCAGTGGTTCCGGTGCCTGTCTTGCAAGCACAAGGATCCGGGTTCGATTCCCCGGTAACCACATACCATACAGGGCGTGGAGACTCACGCCCAGCAGCAACCAGTACCATATACCACAGTGCTGGGTGTGGTGGCTCAAGCCTGTAATCCCTGCACTGGGGAGGCAGAGGCAGGAGGATTGTGATGTGAGTTTGAGGCTGAGCTCAGGGCCAGCCTGAACCACAAAGCAAGACTCTGTCTCAAAAAAAAAAAAAAAAAAAAAAGATATTTCCTTCTCTAAATTAACATTATTCTAATGATGGGTTAATAATCTTTATTTTTCATCTACTCATTAAATGTCTGATTAAAATTCTCTATCAGAGGTATCATGATCAAGCTCTGTTAAATATTACTGGAAGATTTTAATGAATATTGGGAACCCAGCTCAGGTCCCTGTGCTTATGAGGTATGCACAGTACTGCTAGAGGTAAATCCCTGGCCCCATTATTGGAATTTTAAGTGAGTGCATATTAAGTTTTAAAACAAAAAATAATTTCAGAAAGTTTGAGAGATTTGTACATTTTTAAAAATCAAATTTGACTATGTTGAACCACTTGAAATCACTGATATTAAATCAGTTGGTTCTATTTGAACTATAATTTTTTATGGTTTAATCTAATATTTGTGTACTCATGCTGAGCTTTAGGGATTTGAACAGATTATGAACTTCTTGAAGCTCCTTCAGTGTGCTAGAGACAGGTCTAATAGTTGAAACATTTAAGCACCAATTTCACCATGCAAAGTAGGGACTTTCAAGTAAGACACAATTTTCATCTGAAGATGATAGAATAGCAAAAGCAAAGAATGAAGAGAACTTGAAGACAGATGTCGTTTCCACTAGCCAGAAGAGCATGGACAGTTTTCAGGGAGGAAAAATGCAACAGGATTAGAAAAAGCCCATAGAAATTGTACTTGAAAATGTTTGCACTCTTTGTGATAGCTATAAAACTTCAAGTTCCTAAATATGTGAGTTGGCTTGTTATTAACCTCTCCACTTTCAAAGCCATTGCCTTATTTCTCTCCTTGTTCTGATTCTCTGAGGTCTAGCTTTACGCCAAATCTTCCCCTGTAGATTTAGCTCAACGGCACAGTGCAAGGGCCTGCGTTCAATCCCCAGGATCTCCCAACCAATCTTCCCTATGCCTGTCAGTCAGAAGAAATTACCAGTACACTCTCCCCTCAAATTTGGCAGAACTTTATGTCTGTCTGTCAAGACTCACAGCACCTTCTGTTTGGCAATTCTATTTTACTATGTGCTTCTTGGTTTTCTTTTTTGTAAGAAAACGAATTATTACTTCCTATTTTGTAAGTCTCTTTGGAGACAATATCTAAATCATATTTATATTCTATGTACCATGGAGAATGGCATTTAAAATATGTAGCTGAATAATTATTCAAATGAGATCACCTTGTCCTCTAGTAAAGGAGAACCATTAAGTGTATTAGAGTACATGTGCAATGCAGTTCAAGTAGTGTCTTAGAGAGTTATTTGGTAAGAATATGGACCAAAATAGAAAAGAAATAAAAAGTATAAATCATAAATTATTACCTTGGATCATATAAATTTAAAACCATGAATACTAACAGAGTTGGTTTCTAGAAAAAATTAGATACCATGGTTATTAGCTAGCAAGATGAAGATGTCAAAAATGAGTGGGTAGTTCTGAGTTTGGAGTGGGCAGATTGGAGTAATGCAGATGTGAGAAAATAAATTCACTTTTTGATCTACTGAGTTCTCTACTGCAATTAAATACCCTGGGGGCTGCATAGAACTGAAGTTTGAGACTGATCATTCCTTAGTGTGTTTCCACAAGCTTTGAATGGCAGACAACCAGGTGAAGTACATTATGCAGAGCTGGGGGGAGCTCAGTTCCAGAGCACTTGTTCTGCATGCACAAGATCTGGGTGCAAGCCACAGTACCAGAAAAAAGAAAAAGATAAGAAGAAAACGAAATCCATCAGACACTGAGGAAATGATATTCATTTTTATCCTCATTTTCCATAAAAGCTCAAGCAGTAGGCTGAAAAAATAAAATCGATGAGACAGGAATGGGTATGAAATCAAACTGGAAATGCTGGTGTATGTTACTGCTGGGGAAAGAGGTAGAAAGCTTCACTTGAGGGTGGACCATCAAACAGCAGGAGGAAGACACCTGAAGAAAGGTAGAATTCACCAAACGAAGATGTTTGGATACTTCCCAGTTGTGCACTAACTTAGTGGTATCCACAGGGAAGACTTACTGCCTGGCACTGAAAATATGGTCTGCACAGTTAATAACTTAGTGACTCTCTGTACCCTTCTAACCCTGCACAGCAATTTCTTCAATAAGAAGGTTCTTCTACAATGGTCTGCAATAAACAAACTCTAAAGATAGCCTCAGGGGGTCGAGCAGTTGGCAGTGGCACAACACACAGCACACACAGATCATTAAGTTCCACCGAGACCAAGTAACAATCATCTCAACACTACAATTAATTCTTTCCTTGACTTTTACCATATTTGATGGAAAGTTTATGTTGAAAAATAGGAATTCATAGTTTAGGAGCTCCAATGAAAGGATTCTAGTCTTTAGGAAGTCTAAAAACTCTTAGAAGACTAAAAACTTTTCACATATGTGCGTGTCTTTCTGGAGCAAAGACTGACTGATTTTTGCACTCCCAAAGAGACATGGGAATGTAAGAGATTAGGAGCCACTACGGAAATTTAAGAAAATTGATGAAGCCTATACAAAGGTTCTTTTAACATAATTTTCATGGAATTGATAAATACGATACTATGATTGATATTATGATTATTTCAATCATTCATATTAACTATCCAATTATAGATGCTGCATAAATATGTTCTAAAAATGTTTTAATGTGTGCATTATCTTACTACTTTAAAATGAAAAAAGCAGGGAAATAAATTGTGTATATGCTGATATCACCCACAAAACATATTTCTAAAATTGTTCCTCACAGTTAAAGTAAATTTTAATTTCTTTTACGAACATTTGATATTCTCTATTAAATAATATTTAAATTAAGTATCATATATTAAGATATGAACAGATAGTAGGTTTCCAAGACTCATTAAAAGTATTTTCTTTGTATGAGTGTAAGACAAAAAGAGACCACTCACAAATCTTTCTGAACATACCAATTTGAGGAGATTATATTTTGTTTGTGCCTAATCTTGTCCTCACTGCCAAGCCTAATTATTTCTATTATCACTGTGTATTTGAGATCTATAGATATCTATCTTGGGGAGCTGATGTGTTATGTACACGTGTCAACTTGCCAGTCTTTTTAAAGTCAGAGGTTTTTTTTCTAATCTATAATAATCTATTGAATGAAAAACTCAGATTTTTAAGTAATTTCAAAAGAAAATCCCAACTTGCTCTTTAAAAATACTTAAATCAACATATTCTTTCAAAGTATGTAGAAGTGGCAACGGATACTTCACCTCTTTCTCTTTGGCATCACAGTGGGGAAGGCCAAAACCAGGACTACTGCCCATCAGTGGCACACAACCAGGGCCAAGCCAAGAGTTTGGGGACCTCATGGGATTTGAAACCCACTTCACTTGGGAGGTACGACTGACACTGGTACTCACGGGCCATGGCCGCTACACACCCTGAAGTGACCAGAACAATGACTCACAAGAAAGAGTTGTGCTGCCGCAGTATCAAAGACACCTCTGCTGAGGCCCGGAGAGCCTCTGCCCATAAACTTTTCTTCAAGTCTAGGTCCATCCTTCAGAGGAATGTCTGCTCAGACACTTTGTTCTTTTTTTTCCTGCATTTCCATTCATTATACTCAATTTTATTCTTAATTATAGTTTCTCATGCGAGGATTTAACAGTTTTATCAATCCTTTGTCTTCCTCTACATAACTGTGGGTCCCAAATTAAGTAGGAAAATGACAGTTAATACCATCAAGAAAATTCCAAGAACCATGTGCATGAACAAGAATAGATTACATAAGAAAATACATATGCAACGACTTTCAACTTTCTAGAGAGTGTCTCTACAGAAGTATTCCCGTGCTGACTGCCCTCTGGTGTATTAACAAATAACTTAAGGTAAGAGACAGCAGCAATATTATATTCAGGGAATACTGAACACCAGGTAAAGTATTTACCTCTGATTTCTCTAGCTATTAATGAATTCACAAAAGCTTAGGGTGATATTTTTATTAGGCATAACTCTTAGTTAATTTCTTATCTTCATCATCAAAAGTACTTGCTAGGTTTATGTAATTGTATTGGAAAAATATATCAACTAAAATTGACCAAAAGTTTATCCTTCAGTAGTTTCCAATCAGATTAAGAAGACAGTAAAAATTTTACCATTCTCAGGAGGGAAGGACTGAAGTTACTTCAAGGGAATTAGGATGTTGAAGGGAGGGAGGGAAAGGATTACTGGGAAAAATGTAAACTTTATGCTTTGGAAAAGGTATTGATAACAAAAGTTCAGTGAAAGATGAAATTACAGAATTAGCCTCATTTTTACAAGCTGACAATCTGAAATGAGGATGTTCTTTTGAGTATGAATTTGGGAAATGCATAAGGGAAAAACGATGAGAAAGATCTGTGAAGATAATGTTTAGGAAAACCACCTGGAAAAGCTAAAATATAAAAAGGTGAGACTAGGAAACTGAGCAGACTGTTGTGAAAAAATTTGAGGAAATTTCATCTTAATTCCAGGACGAATGGGAAAAACTAGAAATTTCCAAAAAGGAACTCAAAGAGGGCAGTGTTAGAAGCAACTTTAAAAATTGTGTTCAGCACTGGCTTGTGATATTTAGAAAAAAAAGTAGGTTATTTAGCAAATACAGCTTTACTATCTTCAGGTTTATAAACTTTGATATGAAGAAATACTATTCAAAACATTCTTAATCTACACAGGGTTATTCACAAGTAATGATTATAAATGCACATTTTTATTTTAAAAAATCACTTTGGATATCCAAACAGTAACAAAGTCTTGTCTTGAAAAAAATATGAAGGATGTGCAACTTTTAGAAATATTTATTTTAATTCTCATTGTAAGCAGCTCTTTTATTACCATAGGAGAGAATATTTTAAAATCAGTAGGCTACAGCTTCGGATATGAGTAATCCTATTGCACTGATAGGGGAAATTCTAGCCACAGAAATATTAACTGAAGAGAAAGATTTCCCAAAAATGAATAAAGAAAATGAAAATCAATATTTGTTATAAAATTTCTGTGTAAGAAAAGAACAAAGCTTTTAAAAAGTTAAAGAAAGCCTCTACAAGTTTTCCTTTGGGGAGTCAATGTTTATATTTACACCTACGTGTGCTAATTTATGAAGTAGGAAAAACATATTATGTTGCAAAAAAGGTAATATATTGGGCCAGGGATTTAGCTCCATGGTTCTGGAGCCTGTCTTGCAAGTTCAAGGCCCTGGGTTTCATCCCTGGTGACCACATATAATGATGGTGGGTGTGGGAACTCGTGCCCACCAGCAATCAGTACCACATACCACAGGGCCAGGTGTGGTAGTCATGCCTGTAATCCCAGCACTCAGAGGCAGAGGCAGGCTTGGTGAGTTCCAGGCTGAGTTCAGGACCAGCCTGAACTACAAAGCTAGACTCTGTCTCAAAAAAACTACCAAACAAACAAACAAACAGAAAATATATTTCTGGAGGAGGAAAAATGATGAACAAAGAGTATTAAGGGCACAGTCCTTCCACAGTAGAGTGCCTGATACCTGGGAATCAACAAACTGAAGCCCTACAGGAATGGTACAGAGTGCACTTGAGAATATCAGGTGGCATGGAAGGAGGAGAGGAAGAAGATAAGACCCATTGTTAGAGAAATTGTATTCATCACACAGAACAAAGGCACATGATCAAGCAAAATGGCTGTATCCCTGCCCTGTGGGAATCTGGGATTGGAGAAGGCAACTCAGCTTCTCATTGAGAAAGAGTCAAGGAACTGAAATGGGAGAGCCTGTACAACTGGAGGCAGGGGTGAAATCACCAGATAGCATCTCCTGAAGGTCCACCCTGGAGAAAATATAATTGCGCTGTTCTGCTACTCTGAGAGAAAGAAAGTGACAAATAGTCACCATGGACTGCTGTCAATGAGTCAACAGAATAAGGGAATTTATGTTGTGAAGGAGAGAACAGGTCCAGCCAAACTCTGTTCCTAAGAGAACCTAGGACCTTGACTGTACAGGGCTGGTGACACCCACTGTACTCTGTGATGGGATACATCGGCACAGGGGACCTGGCCTGGCATGAGGAAATGAACACTCACCCCTCTCATTAGAACAGTGGACAGACACAGAAGGCAACATAGCCACTGAGAGAGCTGTTTTGGGCAAGATCACAAGGGGAGACTTGGGCAAGAGATGTAGAGAAGACTGCTAATTAAGGAAAGGCCCCAGATCCCCAACCCTAATAGTCAGAAAGTTGAAGGACAAAGGGAGAGATAAAAGAGACACTAGTGATAACCAGTTGACCTACAGCAACTGGTGAGTTGCTAGAACCAGCACTTCCTACTGGAATCGGGACTTGCTGTGGGGGAAGGGTGGCTCAAACCTGCAGGAGAACTCTGAAGTTCAGAAGATCTGGGAGCTAAAGCCTGGTTTTGTAGCCAGAAACCAGCTTGAACCTCAGTGGACTTTGTAAAGCTTGCTGAGATTACCTGACCTGGATGTACAGGCTTTTGCCCACATTGTCCACCATTGATGCAGAGACATGCTTTGAAAGGGAATCCTCTTTTTCATGTTTATTTTCTTTACTTTTTTTCTTTTTTCCTTCTCATTTCATTTCTATCATTTCTTATCCTTGCCATTATCCTACTTTTTCTCTTTTCTTCTGTTCTTTTTTTCCTTTTCTCTCATCTATTTCTTTTTATTGAACTCTTTATTGGTACATTACATATATACATCATGATTGCATTCAACAATGAGAATTTGTACCAGTATACGACACAACTTAATTCTCATTTTTTACCATAACCCTAACCACTCTACCACCCCCACTCCTATATACATAAACTATGTTTCCTTTCTTTTTTGTTATAATCTCATTATTTTTCCCCTTCACCCCATTTCACTTTGAGTATTTTCTATTTCACAATATATAACATACATTCTAGAACTCATTTACATCTTCATTTTCTCACACCAGAGAAAAGATTGGATATTTACACATTTGTGCCCCATTTATTTCGCTTATGAGGATATCCTCAAGGCATGTCCATTTGAGTATAAATAATTCAAACTTATCATTTTTTATGGCAGAGTAATACTCCATTCTGTAGAAGAACCACAGCTTCTCTATCCAGTCTCCAGTTGATGGACATTTGGATTGTTTCCAAGTTGTAGCAATCACAAACTGAGCTGCTATAAACAAGGGTGTACATATGTCACTGTGATATGAATCTTTTAATTCTTTTGTGTATATACCTAGCAGAGCAATGGCTAGGTCAAATGGGACTTCCAATCCTAGCTTTTTGAGGAATCTCCAAACTCATCTTCACAGGGGTTGTGCGAGTCTACAGTCCCACCAACAGTGGAGAAGGGTTCCTTTGTCTCCGAAGCCTCGCCAACATTTGTTGCTGGCTAATTCTGAGATAGCAGCCATTCTTTGTGGAGTGATATGAAATCTTAACATTGTTTTCATTTGCATCTCTCAAATAACTAGTGATATTGAACATTTCTTAATATGCTTCTTAGCTGTTCTTATTTCTTCCTCTGAAAAGTGTCTGTTCATTTCAGTTGCCCATTGTTGATCAATTGTTCTTATTTTTGTAGGAGGGTGAATTTAGTTTCTAGTTGCACTGTTGCTATTAGTTCACTATGTATAATATTTTTTTTCCTTCTGTCTCTTTTCCTCTAGTCATCACCAGTTTCTCAAGGGTCACAGGATCTACTTCTGTTCTCTGGCTCTATTTCTAACTTCTCTCTCACTTTTTATTTCTCTATCTCCCCCAGCTGCTTGTAAGTCCTTTCCCCAGGTGATCCCACTATCTTGAAGGGATTGTATATGGTAAACATCCTTCTGGTTAGTCATTAATTTTGACATAAGTACCCACAGGTCTAGTTTGTAATAGCTAAATCCTGGAAACAGCCCAAAAGCCCATCGACTTGAGATGGGATTAAGAAGATGTGGGGTTTAATTCAAATAAGATGGATTATTGCCTAGCCATAAAGAGTGATAAATTAAAGACATTATAGATAAATAGATGCACATTGAGGCCATACTCATAAGTGAAATAAATAGGATACACATATGTAAATACTATATTGTTTTTCTAGTATGAGAAATTCAAAATGTAGATGAGGTCCAAAATGTACAATAGGTATTGTGAAAGAGGAAGAAAATCTTCAAAGGGGAAGGGGAACTAGAGAGTTACAGGGAAAAGCAAAGAAAGGAAGGAAAAAACCAAAGGTAAAAAGGAAAAAAATAGAAACAAAGCTTAGGTATATAGAGGGTGGAGGGGCTAAAGAGAGGATGATAATGGAAAACAATAAGAATCAAGATATATCATATACAGGTACAAATTCACAATGATGAATGTGATCATAATGTATACTTAAAACATACTGATAAACTCCCTTTTTCAAAAAAATATATTTCCAACATAGAGAATTAATTCTGAAATATTTAGTAGAATGAAATAATTTCAAATAAAAACAGTACAGTTGGCAACTAGTAAAAAACTAAGGTTTTCCACCAATAAAATGTATCTACATTTAGACAAAGATCACTCTCACAGCTACTGGGATGCAGCCACCACAGAGATTCATTGCCTAGAGTATCCTGGCCTTGAGTAACAGATTTTGTTTATAAAGCATACATTTTCTAATCCTATTCTAATGTCTCTTTTACAGGCCTTGAAATATATTTATACTTCTCAATCTTTCCTTTTCTTCATTTTGAAGTCAGTTAATCTAATGAACTATATCTGAATTACTTAACATTTTTATATTTTCAGATCTATAAATATGAAATGAAATACAGTAGTGACAGTGTTTGTTGTATTAAAATTCATTATGGAGCAGTTGAAGTCCCCTCCCTAGCAAACACACACAAGTCTTTCTTTGTATGCATTCCTTCCAAAGCCAAAGAAATGATAAAAACTTTAAAACTTTGCCAAGAATCCTCAGACTACCTAAATCAGAACACTTTGAAATGAAATTTCAAATGAGAATATGCAATTTGAATGCAGTGACCTAAACATCCCTGAGTCTACTATTTTATTACATTTATGGAGATCTTCCCATCATAAAGAAAATGACTGCCTGCATCATAAAGAAAATGACTCAGAAAGATCTATATTATAGGTTCCAAAGAAATTGCATACATACACAAAAACCTCATTAAACCCACCATAAGAATTTTAATTGACCGAAATTACTTTGAAACGTAACTTTGAACTTTGCTCAACAAATAGAATAGATTATTTTCCAAGCTTAACTCCTACCCACATATTTTGAAATGTAAGCCTAGCATGTATCTTCCCAGCAACTTTATCTAATTTAGACTATGTCCACTTATTTACTCCCAACAATGTACTGAGGCCCTTGCATGAACTAGGCATAGCATAAGCACTGTTACGGTTTTTATACGGTTTGAATGTGTCATCTAAAAAGTTGATGGGTTGGAATCTTGGTCCTCCATGCTGAGGTGATTGAACTCTGATGAGACTGATCTCAGGGCAAGGTATTTAGGTCACCAGGGATACATCCTTCCAATGGAACTAGTGGAGTTCTCTGGGGACAAGGGTTAACTCTGGCAAAAGTAATGTATTTTTTAAAGAGCTTGGACTCTGAATCTCTCTTGAATCTCTCACCATGAGATCTTTCCCATTCATGCTCCTATCACTGTAGTACCATCAGCCACCAGGCTCCTGCCAAAGACTGTGTTAAGGTTTAGATCTAAAATATTCTCCCCAAAGCATCATCTGTTCAGAGGTGGAACTTGCGAGAGACAACTGAACATCTGAGTGCTGAACTTAGAGCTGAATGTGCAGTTAGGACATGGGGCTTGGTCAGAAGAGAAGAGATGGGGACAAGACCAGAAGGATACATCATTTTTCCCTGCTCCTCTTTTCTCTCTGCTTCCTGTCTGTCATGATATGAGAAGCTTCCACCAGATCCTTTCATCCCACTGTTTCTACCTTGGAGCCAGGTTGACAGACTTAATCCTCTAAAAACTATGAGCCAAAATAAACCATCTTCCTTTAAAGTGTTTTTGGTTTTGGTTTTTAATGGTAGTGAAGAGTGGCTGATGGATTTTGGTACCAGGAATGGAGCTGTTGTTTTGACTAGAGTTGACCATGTGATTTCAAACTAGGTTTGTGGGTGGAGTTTGGAAAAGTTTGGAGGCACCAGCTAGAGAAGCCCTGAAATGCTGTCAGCCAAGCTTGATGGATGATTCTGGTCAGAGCTCAGAAAATCAGAATCAGAAATGTAGATGCTAAAATCCAGGCTCAGGATGCTTCCATGGGAAATAGGTACTCTAGTTTGACTCAAGACTATGTGTGTAATACCCTGGAAGAAAATTTTTCTACATTTTGCCCATACTTTCAGACTGCAGGCAGATAAATTGAGGGCAGCAGACTAGGTTGGCAGAGGAAATTTCAAAGCAACTCAGTATTCGGACTGTGGCATGGGTGCTGTTTCCTGCTTTTTGTAAGATCTACAGAAACAGGAAAAGAAAAAAAGACTATTTGAAAAGTTTTCAGGCTTGCCAGAAAGAAAGCACTTACAAAAGTTAAATCAAAGGAAAACATACTGGCTTAAAAAATTTAACAATTAAAAAAAGCCAAATCCTTTGCATAAAAACATCAGGAAAAATGCCTCGAGGACTTTTCAAGAATTAGTAAGACCACCACTCACAGGCTTTCAGGTGTAAAAATGAAAGACTGCTCAGAGAAGAAGGCCACAGGCACTCTGACCCAGAAAGGCTACAGCATGGACTGACGGTAAAGGATTCAGTTCACAAAGCTCAGCCATCCAAGCCTTCAGAAGCCTTCATAGCCATGACCACTGTGGGTCTGCAAAATGCAAGAGTTAAGGGGTCATGGAGATTTTTACCCAGATTTCAAAAAGAAGGCGTGGGAGGCCAGAGAACAGGGATTCAAAAGTGAAGCTTAAGTGCAGGAGAGACTCCAGGGAGTTGGAGAAGCAAAGATCATCCTCTGGAAAAGTAGAGGTAGTGAATAAAGGCAAGTCAGCTCAAAAGAGAGGCCATATGCACTGTAACCAGCAATGCTGTGGAGGAAGGGCTTGCTGTGCCCTTTAGAGCTCCCTCTTAAAACAGCTTGTCCCAAGCATTAGATCTGGAGTCACAGAGTTTAATGTTTGCCCTTTATGATTTTCATCTTGCTTTAGTTCCATTCTTTTCTACCCCTTTATTTTTTCCTTTGGAATGGGAATGTTTACTCTCTGTCACTGTGTGTTGAAAGCATTTAAATTTCTTTTTTATTTTTACAAGGGTTTACTGCCAAGGGTTTGCCCTAAATTGCAGAGACTTTGGATTGGGGCTTGTCAGCACTGACTATTAAAGCTTTGGGAAGTTAGTCCATCCTAGAGATGGACTAAATGCATCTTTCATAAAAAGAAAGACACGAGTTTTTTGAGAGCCAGGACAGAATGCTATGATTTAGATGTAAAACGTCCCCTCAAAGCCTCATGTGTTTGGAAGTGGGGCTTTGGAAAAGTGCCTGAATCACGGGCATGCTCTACTTAGAGCCAAATGTACCATTAGGCTGTGCGACCCAGCTAGAAGACATGTGTTATGGGCCAGCATGACCTGGACAGGTATATCTCTTTCCTGGTTCTTTTCTCTCTCACTTCCTGCCACCATGATGTGAGTAGCTTTCTTCCACTAGACCTTTTAGCCATGTCATTTGGGCCTTGGAGCAAGTGACTACATATTGAATCCTCTAAAAACTGTGAACCAAAATAAACCAGTGACAAGAATGTGATAGAGATAGGCTGTATGGATAGAGCAACCCAATGATGGACCTTGAGCATCTAAAACAGTGAACTAAATAAGCTTTTTTTTCCCCTAAACATTACCTAGCATCAGATATTTTGTTATAGCAATGGAAATGGACTAACATATGTGCTGGTAATCTGATTAACATCCCTTGTTCCATGATAAATTTCATATTATATCAATTTAATTACACTTTTTCACTTTGGATAGTTGTAGTTTCTCCTTTATCTTCCATTCACAATGATCTCTTTGAAAAAAACTTTGTTTTTATTTTGAAACTATAGATATGTCAAGAAAAAACTCTAGTGTAATACTAAAATGTATTTTTGGTCCCTTCTTTCTCTTTTTAAATCCACTGTATAAGGAAGAAGCAGCTTTTAAATTGTCTGTTTACACACTAAAATAGTGTGTCTTCTTACACACTATTTTTCCTACATGTGTATTATAATGAACAAATCAGAAGCTATAACACACTTTAAAATAATTTTGGCCATGTCAGGTGCTCCAGTAATTCTAAATAAACAGTATCGTTTAAAAAGCAAATATGTATTAATAAATTATGTCCGAAAATCTTCATAGGAACTATTTATTAGGAAACTACAACTGCAAACTAAAGCTGCAACATTAGCAATGTGTCTAAACTGACATAGAATAATTATAAGAGTAAATATCACTGTCATTAATGATCACTCTTTAGAAGACTAATGGAAAAATAAGCAGAGATGACTGTTCATATTGAAGCCCAGCATGGGCCAGAAAATGTTCAGAACACTAGGAGCAGAGAGAAGAGTAAATAGAAAAACCCTCTGCTTCATGGAATTTAGAGTCTAAGTGGAAATAATATTAATGACAGTGTCAATTTTATATGGCCTCAGTGGTAAAAGGTAAGGTTACTATATGCTTAATGTATATTTAAAGAAAAAGCTGTAAGGAAATACATAAAATGAATAATTTGCAACTAGATAGTACTAATCTCACTCTTTATACTTTGCTATTTTACAGGATTTTAAAAAAATATTCTTTTTGTCTGAAGTGCTATAAAAAATAAAAAAAAAAATTCCCTCCTGTCAGTTAGCAGGGCTCTTGGGGCTGAGTGGTCTTGACCAATTTATACAACCTTTTAGGGCCCCAATTTTCTCATAAGGCAGTTGTATTAGATAACGATCAAACTCCCTTATGTGACTTGTTGAAATACAAAATCAAAATCTTCTGCATAAGGTTTCACATTTATAGTTTGGAAGATCAACTAAAATGAGAATTATATAGGGGCCAGAGATTTAGCTCAGTGGTTCTGGTGCCTGCAGTGTGTGTACAAGGGCCCGGGATTCGATACCTGGTAACCACATACAACAATGCTGGATGTGGAAACTCATGCCCACTAGTAATCAGAACCACATACCACAATGCTGAGCATGACTCACACCTGTAATCCCAGCCCTCGAGAGGCAGAGGCAGGAGGAATGCTGTTGAGTTCAAGGGTGAGGTTAAGGCCAGCCTGAACTACAAAAGTGAGACCCTGTCTCAAAAAAAAGAGAGAACTATATAATTCAGACTTTGGAGATTTTTTCTGATGTTTACTTATGAGGAATTTTCTGTATTTCTAGGAGTTAATCATTAGTAATTGCCTTGTTAATAAAACATAATTCAGACATTTTTGCAGTATGTACTTTGATATTCTCTAGTATAAACCTGAGAGCGCTATTACTCATTCCTTACTTAATTCTTTTATTGTTAAAATTATGTTCTGTTCTCAACTATAGCAAAAAATAGCATAAGAAATTAAAGAGAAATCTTAAAGCACTTTTCATTCAGATGAAAAATAGAATATATGTTTATTTTATAATTTTTTATATTTAAATTTCAATTATAACTTTAATTAGGAATTCAAGATTCAATAGTAATACTTTTTTTTTTTTTTTTTAGGTTTTTTTGAGACAGGGTTTTGCTTTGTAGTTCAGGCTGGCCCTGAGCTCAGCCTCAAACTCACATCACAGCAATCCTCCTGCCTCTGCCTCCCAAGTGTTGGGATTACAGGCGTGAGCCACCATGCCAGGCACTGTGGTATGTGGTACTTACTGATTGCTGCTGGACATGAGTCTCCATGCCCAGTATTGTATGTGGTTGCCGGGGATCGAACCCGGGCCCTTGCGCTTGCAAGACAGGTGCCAGAACCACTGAGCTAAATCCCCGGCCCTCACTGTTAATACTTAAAAACATGTCATAGTTTACTATTACTAGTAAAGAACTATAGCTTGCTACTCATATATTAATCTTGTGCAAAAAGAAAACAGAATTTGGTCTTATTTTTAAACATATGGCAAACTATCTTACTAGTTATTTTAATAATTTGCAGAATCCAGATGTCTTGATGGGCAGGAAAAATAACTTTATAAAAATATACTCCAAAAATACATTCTAATCTTCATTAATAAGACCAACAACACAGTCACTGGAATCAGTTTTGTGGGTCATAACCTCTGCTTCCCAGAAATTCAGATCTCCTTTTAACTGTAACAAAGAAGCATGGTGCTGAAAGAAACTGAGAAGGAGAAAAAGGGAATCTGGAATAATTAGAGGAGAAAGACACGTAGAGGATCTGAAAGTTCGACCAGGATCTGAGCGGACCGGTAGAGAAAGTACATGTGACTGAGGGGCGTGGTTTAGTAGAACGAGGGTCATGGAGGAGGGGGAGGGGATAAACACAGCTATCTGCCTGAAACATGTTTAAAATCCGGATTGTAAATAAAAAAGCAAGTAAGGGTTGTATGAGTACAGATGTGATGGGACTCGATTTTAGAAGTTCAAAAAGCCAAGTTGGAGAGTTTGTACTTGATGAGATGGACAATAGGATCCATTGCCCATGTGGAGGGGGAAGTAAATTCTTAAAGCGTGTGTTAAGGAAAATGAATACATAGGGCGGTGAGAAGAGAGAAACTAGAGGGTGAGAGATGAACTATGGTACTGACATGAAAGAGCTGAACTCAGCAGTAACGAGAATGGAAAGGAAAGCAAAGTACCCACTTGTCATTTCAAAGGGCGTCAGCCTCTGAGATTTCTAAGGCTGTGTCAAATTCAGTCTATCCTCCAATCGGAGCATGGGCTACTGAATAATTGAGGTAGTCTTACAATATACATGATTTCTTCATCTGATTAGCCTTCAAGCAGAGTCAAAAATTGAAATTCCAAAAGTTAATATTATGCCTTCAAATCACTCTCATGACTTCATGGGGCAAAGTCAGCTCTAAAAACCACACCGTGCTTGATCAGCGGGTAAGTGGCAAAGTGACGGCTGGTCTTCATGTAGAATTTGTTCCTGCCAGCTTTCAGCTAGCAAGATGGAAAAGAAGAAAGAAGCGAGCACATTCCAGCAAATTGTCATCAATTATTTACCACCAATTAGAATCATCACACAAACCTCGAAGCCTGGCATTTTGCCACTTATTTTGTCAAACTGTACTGAAATCCAAAGCTATTTTAGATATCTAGTTCATTTTTATTTATCAAGAAAAAATAATGAGAACGTGATCAGAGTACAAACTGGCTGTTTTTACAGTGAATATAAGAAGTACAGTAAGTACAGTAATCTGAAATTGGAGGAAAGGGGTCTTAAATCTAATCCTTTGCTATTGTCTGCCTCACTGTGTTCTCTGTATCAGTGCATCATTGAGTTTTGCTAATCCTTTCTTCAGCCTCCTCCCTACTCAGTTATGCTGAGGCACACAAAGATCTCACCATTAATCTGTCAAGTCCAGAGAATTTCTCCTATGTATTTCATTGGTGTACTGACAATATTTTTAAAGTCTGTGATTAAACAACTCCTCTTTCTAAAGTCGTTTTCCCTGTTATGTGATACTTCAAATTGCATTCAACTAAGTCATACTATTTCTAAGAGATGAAAGAAAAGATGACATTGAATTGCTTCAGTTAAGTGGTCTGCCACCATGGTACCCTGTGGATGGGAAAGTGAAGCAGGCAAGCCAAATGCTTCCCAATTACATCATCCAAGCTGATCTGGCCGCCATTGTGCCTTCCACTAATTTTAGCCATTTACACCAGATTTTTAAAATAACAATTGAATCACAGAGCCAGAGCACTGTGTCCTGTTAATGAAATCCATCCATCCACACAAAAAGCATTCATGAACTTTCTTTACCCTGGCAAAAATCAGACCGAGATAAAAACAATAAAAGATGCAATCCTTGTTTGGCAAGTTTTCTGGTCTTGTGAACAAAAAGACAATCATCTCCTGAGTTTAGCCAGGACTCAGACGCTCAGATGTAGGTGGATAAAGTTTCACACAGGGGTTCAGCCAGCTAACAGGGGAACATCAATCGGTTTCTAGGAAAAACACCGGCAAACGCTGCCCACAGGTCGAATCCAGCTAGTCATTTGTTTTTGCAATTAAAGTTTTTTTTTTTTTCTTTTTTTTTTTTTAGGTTTTTTTGAGACAGGGTCTCGCTTTGTGGTTCAGGCTGGCCCTGAGCTCAGCCTCAAACTCACATCACAATCCTCCTGCCTCTGCCTCCCGAGTGCTGGGATTACAGGCGTGAGCCACCACGCCCAGCACTGTGGTATGTGGTACTGGTTGCTGCTGGGTGTGAGTCTCCACACCCAGTACTGTTATGTGGTTACCGGGGAACTGAACCCGGGCCCTTGCGCTTGCAAGACAGGCGCCGGAACCACTGAGCTAACTCCCCAGCCCCTGCAATTAAAGTTTTATTAGAACACAGCACAATTATTCCTTTAAGTACCATTGATGAATGGTTTCATGAGGCAGTAACAGAACTGAGTCACTGTTACAGATGCTATGTGGACCCCAAAGCCTAAAGCAGTTACTATCTGGCCTTTGGCAAAAAAAGTCTGCCAGACTTTAGGGCCAGAGGAGACTAAGCATTGAAGACAGGGTTTGTCTATTCCAGCTGGAGATGGAGATGTATGTACAAAAACAGAAAAGGAAAAAAAAAAAAAAAAGCAACATAAAATAATTGTTTGTGGCTCAAAACATGCAAGGATAGACACTAACCAGGTTATAAGGCACTTCACGCTTGGTTAGTTGAAAGAAATGATTAATAATAACTAGTGATTTTAAATGTTTGCTTTATGTCAAGTAGTGTTATGCTAGCTGTCTCACCTTATCTCATTCATACTTCACTATAGTAGAGAGGGAATTTTCACCCTCCATAAGGAGAGAGCAAATGGATGCACAGAGAATTGAAATGAGGTTACACAGCTAATAAATGACAGAGAAAGGATCTGAATCCAACAGTGTGGCTCCTATGTTCTGTACCATGCTTGAAGTAAATATAAAGTTGTCATTATCATCATCTTCAAGAGATGCCATCAATGAGCCATGAACTATGGAACCCACAGACTGGCACAGGATAAAGAGTGTGCATCTCCCTCAGGAGGGTGCATGGAAATCAAACCTAAGTTAAAGTAATTCAGAGGATGTTGACAACTTGGTGCTTTCTAATGGCCAATTAGGAATATTTCTTCCTTCAAAATACAGAAACACAAGATATATGAAATTCTGACATACAGAGGTAGAATAAGCTAGTGAAAAAAAAAAAAAGCAGGTTTAGAATCAGAACTGTCCAATTTTGTCCTACTAATGAGACCTGTTACAAGTTCAGCAGGTTACAAGGGAAATGAGATCTTCAGAGACCGGGCCTCCTCGTCTGTCAGACAAGGGCAGGAAGGCATAGGTCCTGGTGTGATTGTAAAGATGGCCAAGACATCTAAGCCCCCAGCACCTAAGCCCGAATGCCTAACACAGAGAAACAGCTCCATGATACTATTTTCTCTTACTGATTTTTTCTTTAGGAACAATTAAGTATTCAACACAGAGAACAGGCAGTTGTTCAAAAATTATTCATAGTATTAACAAATTTTCATCAGGAAATAAATTCAATTAATATTACCACAATCTGATGTTTTTCCACTGGAACGACATACCAGAACATGGAAATCTTTTTTGTTCCCCCAGTCCTGAGGACTGAACCCTGGACCTTCTCACTAAGCTACATCCCTGAGCTTTTAAATTTTTTTTTTTAAATTCTGAGGCACAGTGTTAGTAAGTCACTAATTTGCTCAGGCCAGCTCAAACTTAACAGTCCTCCTGCTTCAGCTTCCCACATGGGAGTTTTAAGGATTTGAAATCACTCGTGATACCTGCTCCTCATCTGGTATCCCTGTTTCAATAGTTCATCAGTCACAACTTCTTTCCAGTCTACCTACAAAATCTAAGACTCTCCTCATTATACTTTTCCTCTATTCTCAGTCAGGGCAGACACTGACCGTCTCCTTGTTGGATTGACGCTAACACAGCAGGTCACTCTTCCTTCCTCTGGTACTTTATTGTGATATCACTGTTCTACATCTAAGGACCAATGGGAGCTCATGGAGAAAGAAGTGTGAAATCATACCGTGCCCAAGTCTCATGCCCACCTGACCGTCATCTAACTTCATTCCTCAGTTTCTCCTGTTGCTCTGTATGTCATATATTTTTGTAACTTTGACATGTTGCACAAGTTACTCTTGGCACTTACTAAACTTTTGTCTTATGTAACAGCTAGGAAACTCTTGAGCTAAACCAAATATCAGAGGTAGTTTGCAGTGTCTCTACTGCTTACCTAGAAACCATTGGCTCCTGACCCCTCCAGCTCCTGCACTACTTTGTATCATCTATATTTCAGTATTCCCATAACACACTGTTGTACATCTGGCATCTAAACTATGCATATCCCTAACTCAAGAATTCTGTCTCATCTATTCTCAACACCATGTATCTTTATTGTCTCATACTAATTATCAGTAAACATTGGCTAAGTTGTAAATGAAGTGTTAAATTAATTTTTATCTGTTTTCAAAGATTTTAGAACCATATAAAAAAGCTTTATTTAGTCCGTTAGGAATTTTGCATTTCCTTAGTACTGTATGTGCAGTGTACAATGAGAATATAAAGTCAAAAAGGAGCAAGATAATTCCTCCAGGAATTTAGGGAAGGAAACAACCATTAGACACTAAGTTTAGACCAGATAACCATACCAACAAGCTTTCCATATCCTCCCTAGTTCCGAGAGGTATTTCAACACTAATAGATATTTTCTATGCATAGAAATAAGATCTGACTGAAAATTCAACCAAATGTATGGGTTATTTCTTTCTTTTTCTTCAATGCTTTACAATTGGATGATGTATATCTTTCCCTTTAGGAGATGACAAGACCAAAAAGAAGTTTAAATCACTCTCAGTACTGTAGGTTCAGAGAGTCCTGATGGAGTCTTTGTTTGTTTTTACATATTCAGTTATAATTATAATTGCTTCCTAACAAAATTTCATTTTATGAATTTCATCTCCTTCTGATGATTCTCTTTTTACACAGTGCTATGTAAAATTTTCAACTTTGTCTTTATTCTCTGTACCAATGCTGCTTCAAAGAACAGTAATTAATATTTAGAAGATGACTACTAATACATATCCAG
This sequence comes from Petromus typicus, assembly GCA_004026965.1. Lineage (NCBI taxonomy): Eukaryota > Metazoa > Chordata > Mammalia > Rodentia > Petromuridae > Petromus > Petromus typicus. The sequence goes on along the minus strand of PVIR01018264.1, from coordinate 8,618 downwards.
ATGAAAATGTATTTTGAAGGATGGCAAAAGCTAAAAAGGCCATCTATGTAACTACTCCCTATTGCTTCATATCTAAGTGCAGAAATAGTCAAAGGAAACAATAAAAACAAGAAAGCTAAAGCCTCCCATCTCTGAGTATAGTTGTCTTTTTAAAAAGCTGGCAAATGAAAAGTTTCAACATTATTAATTTTGTTAATTTTGTTTGTTTGTTTTGTTTTATTTTGTTTTTTTGAGACAGAGTTTTGCTTTTACAGTTCATGCTGGCCTTGAGCTCAGCCTGGAACTCATAGCAATCTTCCTACCTCTGCCTCCTGAGTGCTAGGATTACAGGCATGAGCCACCATGCCCCACACTGTGGTACGTGGTACTGATTGCTGGTGTGCATGAGTCTCCATGACCAGCATTATTGTTTGTGGTTACCTGGGATCATACCTGGGTTCTTGCACTTGCAAGGCAGGTGCCAGAACTACTGAGCTAAATCCCTGGGCCTGTTAATTGTTTTATTCTAGTGTCTATCACAGTACTATGCCATAGGCAGTTTTTAGTAAGTATTCACTGAATAAAATAGTGGAGAATGAAGACTAACACAAAAAGCAAGAAAACATAGTCTCTGTCTTTAGAAATATAATCTATAGGCAACAAGCAAAAATTAACCTCAAGGAATAAGGGGACAGTGGGACCTGTTGGAAAGGACAGTCCTCAAAGTCAAGACTGTATCTGAAAGCTAACTTAGATAACCTCTGTCAACCCCAGTGTTTAGCCAGAAGTACCTTTCCTAAGTAAAACAAACAAACAAACAAAATCATTTGCACCAGTTACGGGGAAAAAGATGCACACAGTCATAACAAATGAGTCTTTTTTCATTAATAGATAAAATGAAAGTTCGACCACGGCAAAAGCAATACAACTAAAACTTCTTCAGAGATGCAGAGTGACCTGCGAATAACCCAGGGTAGATCACTGTGCTTTGTTCACTCACCGTTCTTATCTGGGTCACTGTCATTATGAATCACAACAAAGAGTTCAATTAAAAACAACAAAAAACTTTGCTTTCAGGTATCAACTACTCACTCGTAGAAAGTAGAAATAATTGTATTGATTGAGGTAACAGGACTGACTTTTAGAGCCAGAACTTGGAGTTTAGGGGAGATCAAAGCAATTGTTCAGGACTAATTTGAAGGATTTGGGAGTCAATAATGAGGTTCCAAGAAAGTTCTGACCCACAGTGAAGGAAAAGCTTCTCTTGAGGATGTGACCGAATAGTATGTATTCATTAATTTGGATGGAGGACAGGCCATAAATATGTCATGCTAGCAATTTTCTCCTGTTTGGTCTTCATGTTCTATATAAAGTTCAGAATCTAAAAATTAATAACCACTCATTTATTGAGCATTGAGCATACAAATGTTAAAGGCTTTACATCATTCAGCTAGATCAACCTTCAGCGTTGTCAGATACTTCCTATTTGCCTTTTTTCTTAATAAATAAGAAAAATAGTCTGCAACCTGAAGTTAAATGTTTTCCAAGATCATAAAATTAGTATGCAAAGGTAGTGGTATTTGTACACAGACAGGTAGATTCCCAACCCTGTGTCTTAACAAGTTTCTCATGTTGCATAATCTCTTTGCCTATGCTCAATAAATGAATAAATAAAGCTAAGTGCTATGGTTTCACAGGTCACCAAAAATTCACATGTTAGAAACAAGCCCCACTGCCACAGACCTGGGGGTGTTGTTTTACGGAAGGTGGATTATGGGGGCTCCATCCAGTGAGTGGATCAATCCGTGCTCTTCTGAAAGACCTAGCGGTGGTGTGCTCACCCTCTGTTACTTTAGTCCCATGGTACCTCCACAGATGCAGAGACAAGAGCCTGCCAAGGCCTTCATCTTAGACTTTCTACCCTCGGGACTGTCTGAAAGAAAATTCTATTCTTTATAAATTACCTCATTTCAGATATTCTGTTACAGCTGAACAGACTAAGATACCAAGCATTCTTATCTCAAGTGTTTCATAAAGTATCTGTTGACATTAATCTAAAATCAGCCTCCCAAGCGTGACCTTTTACTTAGTATTAATAACAAAGCAAAAATGAATCATAACCTTTTAGCTGAGGTACATAAAGACAAAATCTCATTTGTTCCCTTTCATTGCACTTGTGGTAGTGTGCCCTTCTCAACGGATATGGAAGCTCTAACCTCTCCCGTGTGAGCTGCATGTTCTGTGGTCTGCAAAGTTGAGAGAGACTATTAAGAAGAAAAAAAATATTATATCAGTTGAAGCCAGAAGCCAGTGTCTAAGTAAGACCATGGAAATTAAATTTTAATATGATGGATCTTATTTCTGCAACATCAATACCTTATTACAAGAATCAGTTCATCATCACAGTAGTTTGTCATAATTTGACACTGTAAAAAGTCTAGATATTGCCACTCCTAACAGCTTATTCATTGATTATCTCTTTATTTCCTTTCTCAAAGGGAAAAAATAGAAGTGAGATATAATGAATTAGCTGGGGGGAAATGAAATGCCATTATTTTCTTAGATACTCTTCCAAGGCTTATTATGATGGTTTATATATAAGCATCACATTTTCTGAGTAAAAATGTAACATATAATGGAAACATTGGTTAATGGGATTATTTCAAAGCAGTACCATCAGGCAATTCTCAGTTTTCCTAACATGTGATGTAAATATAAGAAGTCTTGGGTTCAAGGTCTTTAGTGTCTTACTGGAGATATAAGAAACTAACTCAAAAAGTAAAGAAAATCCAAGACATTTATGATTACTAAGAATGACAGCTGGTTGGTACAACATAAATACTCAGTCTTTCCTGAAGAAATGCTATAAATAAAAATATAAAACATGTAAGAAAAACCACATGAGTATTCAAGTTAACAAGAGGAAAGAAATGAGAACACCAAGTATCAGACTACAGGTTGTGATAGTAGCCTAAGTAAGGGCCCTGATGAATGAGATCCAATCCCTGAAGCCTGTAAATGTTGATTTATTTGGGGGAAAGGCAGATGATTGCAAATGTAATTGATTTAGGGATCTTAAGATGGGAAGAATGCATTAGATCATCCAGTTTCGCCACAAATATTACCCTTGTCCAGGGATTTAGCTCAGTGGTTGCAGTGCCTGTCTTGAAAGCCACATGCAACAATGCCAGGCATGATGACTTGTGCCCACCAGCAATCAGGACCACAAACTACAATGCCAGGTGTGGTGGCCCACTTCTGTAATCCTAGCACTCGGGAAGCAAAGGCAGGAGATTGCTGTGAATTCCAGTCTGGCCTGGGCTACACAGTGAGCACAGGGCCAGCCTGAACTACAAAGTGAGACCCTGTCTGAAAAAAAGTACTACCCCTGTCCTAACATGAGAAGAAGAGGAGGGGGAGAGCTGAGCCACACAAGGTAAACCACTGAGACAGAGCCTGGGACCATGTAGCTCAAGCCAAGGAATGCCAGGGTCTACTACCTACAATTGGGAGAGACAAGAGAAGTCTCCTTAGAGTTTCCCAGGAGAGTACTGCCCTCTGGATTTCAGCCTGTGCTAATTCCAGATTTTTCTAATCTCCAGAACTGGTGAGGATAGATTTCTGTTGTCTTCACCCACCCAGTTTGTGGTTCTTGGTTATATTAGCCACAGGAAAATAATGGAGTCATAATTAGATTTAGATATAGTATCTATTTTTGAACCTACCTGAAATTAGTGAAATAACCTAAAAAATCTTCTTTTTTCATATATCATAAACAGAAATGAGAGATTCAGAAATATCTAACATGGAAATAAATATCAGAAGTATTTTAAAAAATTACAGACTTTCCAAGAAATTATAAACTTCAGCTGTTGTGGATGGCCCTTAAATTCTCAACATGGAAAGCAGATTAATTCCCATTTACAGAAACACTTCACCTCCCTCCTGCTGCTGCCTGAATGGGAGGGTTTTATAAACCAGGTGCAGGACAAGTGGTATCTTAGGGAGATCTTCATCTCTGACAGCCTCTCTAGAATTATGGTATGAATTTTTATAAAACATGAACATTAAGAATGGAACAGTATTAGAAATGAAAAACAACTGAAGAAAATGTGAAAGAATTATTTTCCCAAAAAAAAAAATTACTCTGAAAACTGGATAGTAGAAACATATTGTTTCAATTATAGCCTAAGGCCTTAGAAAAACAAATTTTAAAAAAATAATCTTATAATATTTTAAAGTTTTTAAACTTTTCATTAGTGGATAATAAGGTTGAGAATTGTCCTACTCAATAAATAAATTCTCTGATTGATTATCTCACTCCTAAGATCATTATTTAAAATTTATTAGCACCTATTAGAAGTGTAAATCAATTGAGACGTTTTTATATATAATGCAAAGCAGGTACTTCAGAACAGAAGTTAATAAATAACTATGGGGTTTTTCATATAAATTTTCTGAGACTTGTAAGCAAATACTGAATAAAATATTTCAATTATTATTTTTTTATATTTGATAAACTTGCTTGGAGTTGACAGTTTTTCATTGCATGATTTTATTTTAATATTTTCTTCCAAACTCATAGCCTAAGTTGCTTTAGATATGAGTGTCACCTAACACATGTTCCATAATTTATTCACGCTATTAGTAAAAATATACTCATTACCTCAATAATTTCATCTTGTCATTATTGTTTAATAAAAATTCATATATAAAATTTCCAAAATCACATTTCCCTCTTCAAAAATGTAACTATTAAGTATCTTATGAAGTTTGTATTTTAATTAGTTACATTTAAGGCTCATAAAGTGTTTTATGGGCATTTTCCATCTGTATATTTTGGAAGTTCATTGAAATATAAGTTACCTAGAATAAGTGATTACTTCAAACATATATTTGAATGACTTGAAAAAATTATACACTTTGCAAAATATGATAAGATATATATTTCTATCACACCAAAAAGTTTTCTTTTGCTCTTTGTCAATTTAACACCAACCCTGATCCTAGGAAATCATAGATCTGCTGTTGTTCTATAGGAGCCTGTTTTATTCTAGAGTTTCATACAAATATAGTGGATGTGTGCACTTTAAATCTGATTTATTTCACTCAGCCTACTTCTAAGATTTAACCTGGTAATTGCATATATCAGCTACTCATTATTTTTCATTGCTGAGGCTCACTATATAGGTAAAAAAGTATTTACTCATATCTTTGTGTAGTTAGATATTTTCTTTATGGCCATGAAGCCATAAGGTAACTGTATATTTAATATTATGAAAAAAATTGCCAACCTGTTTTCTTCAGTATTGTTGAGTGTTTGCATCTGTTTCTATTCTTACTACCAACATATGTGAGTTTCAATTGTTTAATATACTTGCTTATCTTTTTAATATTGTCAGTCTTTTCAATGTTAACTATATTATTGGATATGTAGAAATACTATGTCATAATGACTTTGATTTGCATTTCATGGTCAAATTAATTATACTGAGCAACTGCCTATGTGCTTACCGACCATATATATCTCCTTCTATGAAGACCCTATTTAAATCCACTGAGGGACTGTGACGATCCTTTTTTGTTGACTGAGGCCTATATATATATTCCATAGCCCAGGGCTTGCCAAAATTCTGGTTGAATGTCTATTTGTATTCCAAAATATCATATCATAATTCTATAAAATGAGTGCCTTAGTTTCATTCATGGTGCAAAGAGTCAGCAAAACAAAAATGCTGGCAACAAATATCAGAGGAAGCATAAAAACAAGTAAACTACAAACAAAATACAAGTTAACAGTACACTGCTTTGGACACTTACTATATCATAAAGAATTCTAAACTACAATTCCTACAATTCTAAACAGAATTACTAGCTACATTTCTACAAAAATCACATTATTTATTACACATGAGGAGAAATAACTACTCTGAAAACCAAACGTGAGCAAAGGCTACATCCATCTTCATCTAACTGCTACAGATTCACCAGGAAAGTGATTTATTTTCTCTTAAGACAAATGAATTTCTCATCCTTGGTGAACCACTCCTCTTTTCATGCTCTGTCACTACAAAAATACCTGAGAAAAGTAAACTTTTAAACGTGATTTTTAAAAAGTTTTTAAGAAAACTAAAAGTTTTATCATTTATTTATTTATTTATTTAATTTTGAGACAGGTCTCGCTTTATACTTCAGGCTGGCTCTGAGCTCACTATGTAGCCCAGGTCAACCTTGAACTCACAGCAATCCTCCAGCCTCTGTCTCCCGAGTGCTAGGATTACAGGAGTGAGCCATCACACCCCACACTGTGGTATGTGGTTCTGATTGCTGGTGGGCGTGAGTCATCACACCCAGCATTGTTGTATGTGGTTACCAGGGATTGAACTCAGGACCTTGCACTTGCAAGGCTGGGACTCGAACCACTGAGCTAAATCCCTGGCCCTAAAAGCTTTGCTTTTATGAGAAAAATACTATTGAAAAGAAGAGAATAAAAACAAAAAAGTGGGAATCAGTTTTTAAAAGATAAGCACTTAAACGGACATACCTTGTGGATATCCTCATAAGCGAAATAAATAGATCACAGATAGGTAAATATCACATGTTTTCTCTGGTATGAGAAAATAAAGATGTAAATGAGTTCTAGAATTGTATGTTATATATTGTGAAATAGAAAATACTCAAAGTGAAATGGGGTGAAGGGGGAAAAATAATGAGATTATAACAAAAAAGAAAGGAAACAAATTTTATGTATATGGGGAGTTGGTAGGGTGGATAGGGGTATGGGGAAAAATGAGAATTAAGTTGTGTTTTATACTGGTACAAATTCCCATTGTGGAGTACAATCATGATGTGTATATGATGTAATGTACCAATAAAGATTTTCAATAAAAAAAGAAAAAAAATAAGCACTTACTGATTTTAATTCGGTTTTAAGAGTGTGCTTGGAAAGCTCAAATATTTGATTGTCATCCCAATTTCCACCACGCTGACAATGGAAATGTCTTTAGGTTGAGTCTTGGATGGCAAGCAACAAAAATATTTTTCTGGAAAAACTCTAGATTTTATTAAGATAATATTAGGAATTCACAGACTCTCCAGGAGCTCAAAAACCTGGAAGAGAAAGTGAACAAGGCAACTCTGGGTTAAAGAAGCTGCAGGTCCAGCCATTCTCCTAGTAGCATTGGGCATTTCGGACTATGACCCTGTGGAGGCGGAGCAGGACCAAACCTGTAGCAGTGCTTCCGTATCTCAGCTGTCTCCACAGCTAGGATCTGGGATTCCTCACTACAGCCCCAGTAGACTGTATCCAGGGGAGAGAGGAAGGAAGAAATACTCTGAGCAGTCAGGAAATAATCCATCTCCAGTAATGAACTCAAGGAAGTTAAATATCTCAATCTATAAAATTCAACTGAGAATGCCCGGCCTCCCTCCTTCCCTGCCTCTTAGCTGGATTTCTAAAAGGCTCCAATCAGGCAATATATAGATATAAATGCTTTAAAAACCATAAAGCGCCTCATAAATGTGATGCACTTAACAATGATATGACCTTCAAGGGGAAGTCTGAAAGCATGTAGCAGAGAATGTAAATCTAAGGAAAATAATAGTAAAAACCTATCGTAAAATGTAAAATATTGTTGTCTTGATGATTTTTCTTCACTCAATTATAGCACCTACTTCCTACAGCAATTTTTCTTCAGAAATAACTTAAAAGATTAGTAAACCAAAAAAGCTGTACAGCTAGGATAATAATTATCAGAGCAGTGCTATGCTGGTTTCTTTTCTCAAGAACTTTTGTTGCCATAAAAAACCATATTTGATTTTTTTTCCAAAAGGGGTAAGAAAATAAATGACTGTTCAGATGTTTGAAGAATCAAAAATTCCTTCAAATACCTAGGAGACTGTATTTTCTAGTAGCACTTTTGCTAATTTTTTATTTGCATGTAGACAGGTATCTGTGTAACTGAGGAACAAAGTTCTAGGAAAATTTAAATTCAGAGATCCAGTCAGTTAATTTCTCTGGGACATAAGCTGGAATTCCTTTAACTTTCATAATTGGGTTATGGAAAAAAAGAAAAACAAACACTTGTAATCAAAATTTATAAACATATATAACATAGATATTTAGAAATTATAAATGTGAATGTACTTAATATCATTGAATTTTAAGTTTAAATATTTAATGTGGTAAATTTTGTTATTCCTATTCAACTATAACAAAATTAGAATATCTTCTATTCTCTATGAGGAGTTTTGATATACATTTTCTCATTTCAGCTTATTCCCTTTCATTCCAATGTAAAAGTCAATACAATGAGAACTATGGTGTCACCTTGGTGAGGTCCACATTTCAAGTGTAATTCTGACTTTCTAAACATGAAATCTCCTGAAATTTACTTCATGAAATTTAACAAAACTATTTTTAGATGAGATGAATTGTGTTATTAGACAATTATCCTGGCACATGTGTAACTTTCTGCTACACTTCGTTTATAAACAATCATTTTCATGGCTTCCTGATTTAAAGCCTTCATTAACATTAGCAACCTTCCATGTGTCATGTTGCTCTTTATAACAAGAGAAGAGGAGGGACCGAGACATCCTGAGGTACACAGAGCAGATGAGAAGGCTGAAACTGAGGG
>PVIR01018263.1:0-33760 GCA_004026965.1 Petromus typicus | reverse complement strand
GAAGGATTGGTATTGAAGGGAGTCATTATGGAGGGCTGTTTTTTGGTTCCAGAGTTGCGGCTTGGGGGCATAAGAGCAATTCTTCCTCTGGTCTTATCCTCACCAAAACCTTCTACCTTTTTAGGACAGCAGCTAAATGTAAGGTAACCAATTACCTTGGTGGCTCGTTCAGATTGTTCAGATGTGAGAACTGAGAAGGCTGCATTACTGAGAGCCCTTCAGGCTTGGCCAAACTTGTGGTTAATCTAACACAAAGAATATAGTGAGAATAGTACTAGAAAAGACAGAAGAATACAAGGGGCCCTTTGAGGTTGTCTGCTAGAGATTAACATAGATACAAGAAGAATGTCTTAGTCTGAATTTGACTACAAAATTAGATGCAGGCCAACCTGAGTGAGGTCATATGTGATGTAACCCATGTGACCTTGAATTATACTGTCCTGGAAATATGGTCTGAGGAATCCAAGTCTCACAGATTTCTCTGAAAGATATCACCAGCAGAGTTCTTGGGGTCTTCAGCTTATTTCTTAACAGTCCTATTTATTCCTGGAGGTTTTGTACGTACAGTATTGAGCAAGTCCTCTCAGCCTCCAGGGTTTGATGTGGACATTGGTGATTGTCACTGATTAAGAGTCTGGAGTTTCCCAAGGAGGCAGACGGGACTGCTGGCAGCAGGGGCCTCTGCTTTGTTCAGACATTTCATGGCACTAAGAATCATTCCACATTCCTTTTGTCTTGCACATGTTCTCTGCATCTCTCTCTTCTTCCATTTTCAGCCAAAAGTCTAATGAGAAGCCCATCCCTGGATTAAAAAAAAAAAAAAAGAAAAGAAAAACTGAGCAGAATTATTAAGTTGAAGAAATGAAGTTTTGTGGGGCACTGGAGTAGACATGGATTAATTTTTAATTAAGTTTCTTAAAGAAGACCTTGGGATCCATACTGTGGACTGAACTGTCTCTCCCAAGTTGATATAAGAAGCTTCAAGGGCCATTGAAGGGCTTCAAGAGAAAGAATAGGGCCTGATCTGCTGCCCTTAGAAAAAGAGCCAATTGTCTCTGAGCAGAAATACAGTTCTCTGACCCTGAATTGTATGTGAACACTAGGCATGCAATTTGGAACCTGTGTCTCTGCCTCCTCCACCCCACATTACAGTCACAACTCAACTTGGAGTCAGAAAGACCAACCCAGAGGTGGAAATAGTTTTCGACCTGGAGACTGACAGCTGTTTAGCTATTGGGAAGCCCCTGCAAGCATAATATGTGACTACAGAAAGGGAATAAAAGGTAGAATGAGAAAGAAGTGCCATTGGTTTGAATGACCTAAGACAAAAGCAATCTGGGGCATGGCGGTAGGGGCCATTGTGGTTGGGCAGGGCTGGTCATGATCAGCGTGGTATTGTCATTATAGTTATGGATTCCAGACCCAACCAGGATCCATTACTTATTGTTTGTGTAAATGCTGACATGTTTCTTTGTCTTTCTTTTCATCTATTTCTCATCTGTGAGCTAGAGCAGTTTACCTACATTATAGAGTTGTACGGAAGAAATTTTATATCTATAAAACAGAATAATGCCAGTCACATGCTAAGTGTGCAATAAGTATTACCCATTTTATCTATAATATGATATTTTCAGTTTCCCTAAATGAATGGTCTTCTCATTTCTCCCTTTGTACATATCCCTGGCTCTACCCTACGACTTGTGTCCACATCCAACCCATTCCTATGTCCTACCAATTTTGTCTTCTAAATTCTCAATCCATTTCTCTCAAGCTAAATTTCAGAGGGCATGTTTTTTCAGAAAATAAAGCCTTTTTATGGTCTAGCTTTTCCTTCTCTTTTTCCAATTTATTCTCTATACCCAAGGAAGAGTGGACCATGTTATTCCTTTCCTACACTCCTCTAGTTTAAAACTCTCAGCTGGCTGTAGTCGCACAGACCTACAATCCCAGAATTTGGGAGGCTGAGGCAGAGGGATCACCATGAGTTTGAAGGCAGCCTGGGTTACATAATGAATTCAAGGACAGCCTGAACTTAGAGAGATCCTGTCTCAATCCCCCTCTCCTCAAAAGTAACTCTCAAGGATTTATCAGTGCAATTAAGAGGAAAATCACCTCTCACTACTGTCAACTTCCCTTTTCTCCAACTGTTTGTCTCCTTACTTCTTCTAGTCCTGCCATTTAGATTTTCTTTCAACTCCTATAATATTTGAGGTTCTGTTCATCGATGCAGCCATTGCGAGTGGTGTCCATCTGTCCTCCGTTCTCTCCTGCATTGTTCTCCACCCTCCCCTGATAAGCATCAGCTGACTCTTCCTAACTTAGCTCATGCCTCTACCCTAGTGTCACTCGTCCTGACAGCAGCCCTTTATCTTGCCCATACTGGGCAAGCATTCTTTGTTGTTCGGTCAGTTTCCTTTTCCAGGTTATAAATTCCATGAAAGATTAAGTCTCCTCTGCTCATTCTTCTAGTGCATGGGAGAGGACTTGGCTCATTGATGACAATAAATATTTGTTGAATGCATGAACTAATGAATCATTGACCTCTAGGCTCAATTTGTTTTGCTGTTGGGTGTTATCTTTACTTCTCATCAGACACGATGTTTCCCTTGCTTCTTTGGGCTAACATAGACAACATGGGTTACAGATGCTATCATTTTTTGGAATCATATTAAATTGAATATTGAAATCTGCAATTACCAAATATGATCTACAATATTCAAACTTGAGACTCTGTAGGGTAAAAAGAAAATGCTAGTTGTACTCCCGGGATACTAGGTATTATGAGTAAAGTATATGAGACTTATATGAGTCTTAGAATGAAGATTGAGTTTTTCTTGCAGGATTCTTGTAGCTACATATTCCATCCACTACAAAGTTCTGACACCAAGTGTTGCATTCCCAAAGTGTTGAAGAGTTCATAAAATAAGATTTCCAACTAGAGTTGGTGTTCTATTTGTAATGTCCAAGTACTTTTTTAACCAATAAAAACCAGAGGTGTTACTTAGGAAAACATTTATTGAACAAAATATATTATTTTATCTCACAACATATTATAATATTGCAAAGGTCATTTTCAAATGGAGAAGTAGTCACCAAAACCATTATTTGATCAGATCGTCCTAGCTAGTTCGAGTAAAAGTAAGTTTTCAAATCTGAGAACTTTTGACTTCCAAGTGCATACTCTTGGTGGGCCACGCTGCAGCTACCTGTAGGGTGCACAGAGGTTGCCTGGCGCCCATCGGCCTGGAGGAGGTAAACTCGCTGCTGCTTAGGTACTATACCTGCTCCTGTTTTGCGTTCCCTCTCTCTCCCTCCCTCCCTTCCTCCTCCCTTCTTCCTCCAGAAACTGCTTGACTCACCTAAGGCGAATTTTTTCTTCCTTACCTACCATTGATCTGTTTATGTTTTTATGTACAATTTGTTCATATGGCGTCCAAATTTATATGACATTAGTAAATACTCAAGAATTAAATGGATTTAATTCTTTGTGATTTCAAAAATTCCACTAGCGTCCAAATTCTTTGAAAATGAAATCATTCTCTACACCATCCCACCTGAAACCCTAAATAAAATTCACATGTACAGACACTTCCATCCTGCACTCACAAACCCTTCCACTCACTGATTAATTCTGCTCCTAGAGTAAGATAGGAATGCATTCCAATTTGGGTCAATAATGATTACATTGTTCCCTTCTTATATAGTTTACTGAAGCCTGTTACATCTTAGGAGGAAACTGCAAAGGCCGGAACTAGATTGAAAGGAAGTGCAGCTGTTATACCCGTGTGTACCAACAGCTTCCAAATAGTGTCTAAAACAGTGTTCCAACAGTGCTGCCTGATCTTGCCAGCAGTTTTTCTCATTGCCTGGAGAGGTAATTCAGCTGAGCTAGGAGGCTTAAACTCTACACACTGTCTCTTAAAAACAGCTTAGTCAAATTTATTTTTAAAACACAGAAACATCCCAAAGCTGTGTTTCTTGAAATTAAATTTAGTTTTAAAAGATACAAAAACATGAAAATCATATATATTAATGGGCTAGCATTTGGTGCTTTAATATGTATATGCATTGTGAAATGTCTGAATGATGTTGGCATTATTTTTTTAACATTAGTATGTAAACTATAGTTTTATTCCATGTTGTGTCAGCCACACAGATCTCCTGGGATCCATCTGACCTGGAATTTGTTGGGTTTTCTGCAGTACTAATTTCTTCTAAAATTTAAAATTTGAGCAGAAATATTTGTCTGTCTTTATAGAAAAATAGTCTTGCATTCTGTGTAAATACCACCTTTTCTTTACCCATACATATGTTGATGGACTGAAGGGGCTGCTCCCAAGATTTGCCTATTATGGTTGCTATACACACAGATCACAGTGTTTTTTGTGTGCGCTATCTGTGGCTGGTGTGTCAGACTAGTTCTACTAGGAGCAGAGCATAAGACAGGGATTGAAGTGTATGTGATTCTCCAGGATACAACTTGGGACTGTGTGGAGGAAGCTCAGTGTGAGCTTCTGAAGTCTTGTCCTGGCCGGATCCACAGGGTGTAGGGTAAGAGCCCTGATGGGATCATGAAGGTTTCCTCCCTGGAGCAAGGATGTTTGGTTTACATGCTCCTGAGTCAGCCAATACCAGCCTCAGGGGAAGATCACAGATGGAAACCATTAGTCTAGCCTTGGCAGTAGGTAGAAAAAGAATATGACAGAATATAAAAAGTATATAAAAAATGTAAACCATTCTACTGCAGCAGGCATAATATAGATATCTGGAGGCTACAGGACAGCTTCCCTCTACTTGCTGGGGCCTTGACTCCTGTGACGCTGGGCAATGCCTGAGGGTCAGCACTTGACCCCAACCCAGGGTTTATCATATGGTGGTTGTTGAGATAAGGGAAACAGAGCCCAAACCTGCCTCAGAAAATTCTGAAAATTCCAAACCAAGATGCAGGTCTACTGGACTTTCCTCCTTGTCCTAAAATAACCTTTATTCCCCTTGAGTTCATGGAAAATTTATGCAGATGGACTATATCATATATGTCCTGTTACAACAGGGTTAATTATGGGAAAAGATATGTACCATAGATGTAGCTGTAATAGGACACTGCAACAGAAATTGATGAGGCAGGGGTTAGGATTTTATTGGGCAGTAAGGACAGCATTCCCAAGATGGAACTGGAAGGAGAAAATGGAGTCTGCTGAGTCATAACCTTTCAGGGACCTTACAAGATCATGTACCAGTGTCTTTTGGCTGTCTGGGACCGTCCCAGAACACCATCAGGAGGACATTGGCTGAAGGTGTATGCGGGCCCTTTGTGAACCCTGTTTGAACGTTGTATGAGTGGATCTTAAAAAGTATGTTGCCTCTTGCAGGGTGAAGATTATATTGCTTATACACTAACCCAAGCTCCCTTATCAAAACCTTAACCTCTAGACAAAGCCCTTGTGGCCTCCAAGTTAGAACCCCACCCTGACTAGCAAAGGCTCTATTTCCTTATCTTTGCATCTTTTACTTTCTTGCCTTTGTATCTTTTAAATAAAATTTCCTGTACTCTACTGCCTCTGTCTGTGGTTTCTTTCCTCATTACTATGGGATATAACCTCAGCATTTTGGTAACAGCATGACTAAGCACCCTGTCAATCATACTGGGGGTTGGGTAATGCAAATGGGACATTTGAACCTCTAAACTCTACTAAACTTTGCCAGTGTTTCTTTGCCATTGTGTGCTATATCTACTTGTATAACACAAGGCCAGAAATCTGTTCATAATCCTTGTTAACAGGTAGGTGTGTTTCCAGGTTTTGGGATTGTTTTAAATGACTTGGACTCTTCTGATTTGGGTCAGTGGTAAAGATAAATAGTCTCTCCTCTTTTTTCTCTCTCTAACTCCCATTATCCTACAATTATTTTTAAATAAAACTTTTGTATCTATTCTATTGAAGAAAATGACGTATTTAAAGAAGCAAATAAGCATCACCTGAAATTCAAACATCTTATCATATTTTCTTCAAATCTTTTTAGAGTGAAGCAACACAACTCCAGTGAGTGTGTGCAGCTCAAATGTTGCAGCTCAGAACTTGGAGAATAGGATATGCACTTAGTTTTTGAGGTAAAGTATTCAGCTTTATTCTAATGCTGGTGGACCAGCCTGGGATCTCTCTGCAGAGGCTGGTGTTCTGCTCTGCTGAAGCCAGGCTTTTATGCCTCGTTACAGAATGTTCTTGAAGTTAATGTGGAGTTACACTTAGTGTCATCTCATTGGCTAGGTCCAGTAATTCTATTGGTTACAAGCCCTCACATCTCATTGGGCTAGTACAGCACATAAAATACAAGCTGTATTGGTTAGAACAGTGCATAGATTTCCACTTACAATAGAAGCAAGTATAACAATCTTCTTTAATAAAAAAGGTACCTTTCTTTTTATCAGGACAAATCAAGCTTTATTATGATTTATTTTAAAAATTAATTTTATTGATACATTTTATACATACATTATGTTCACATTCAACATTGAAAATTTGCACCTGTGCATGACACATCTGGTACCTGTAAACTCAAGTGAGCCAAGTCTTCTGAGGTTCTGGCCTCAGTTGTAAGACAAGCTGTCAAGCTTAGGCAGCTCTGCAGTGAACATAACAAACTTTATGAAGTTAAACAGTGGAGGGGGTATCCACTTTGGAGCCTTCCAAGAAGCAAGCTAGGGATTTATGTGAGTAGAAGTTTTTACAAATTCGGTTTTCCTCCTTCAGTGATATTCTGGACATGAAGTCTTGTGTCAGTTGCTGAGTTTTTATGTTTGATAAGGAATTGAATGTGGCAGGGGAGAGTAAAGAAGCTTCAGCAAAGTTAAAGTAGGCCACACTTCATTCAGAGTAAGCAGACGCATGTCAAGAGAAGGAAAATGACACGAGGGGGTTGGCTTTAGGAATTTAAATATTGCACTAAGTCCATGGCCTCTTCGATTGGGTCTCCCAGAGCATGATTGGCAACATGACTGACAAGTGCTAAGTCAAGTCAGCTGTCTATTGCACATGTTCCTGCCCATAATTCACTCTCCTATGATTGAATGTATGAGATGACATTCTTTATGCATGAAACTTCTATGAGATCCAAGAGAAAAAGGGTTACCATAGGTCATGCAAGAGACCCTGGTTTGGGATTTTGAAATTTCCGGGGCAAGCTCTGGGGTCTTTGGTTTTCTTATCTTGGTCTCTGGGCAGGAGACCTTAGGATGAGGATTGGGTGTTGGGCTTGGGAGGTTGCCCAGTTCTAGGCAAATGGAAAGAGTGATCCCCTATCTCCAACTTCTCTGTCTATATTAATCATTCCTAAACTAAATAAGACTAGCCATTTTGTTCCTTTTCCATTATTAAACTATTTTTAATTTTATATGTGATGAATTATAAGTTATCATTACAATTTTTAAAATTTTAATATTTTACTTTTTTTACATTTTTACTTTTATTTTTTTACTGGAAATTGAATCTAGGACCTTTGCTCTGAGTGACATCTTATATTCCCAATGTTTGTAATTTTTTTTTTTTTTTTTAGATAGTGTCTCACAAAATTACCAGGGTATGCTCAGACTTGTTATCCTCCTGCCTCAAACTTCTGGAGTGCTAGAATTACAGGTGTGTGTAGCTATCTGGGGAAGAGGACGGAGCCAAAACCCTTGTGGCTAACTCTAATTCCCCGATAGTCCCACAGTTAAAAGATTAATAACCAACAAGCAACAAAGTCAGAACCCTGAGGAAAAAGGCTGAGTCCAGGCTCAACTCTTGCTATTCTGATCAGCTGCAGCCAAAAGCCAGATACTGCAGCAGCAGAAGCAGGAGCAGAAGAGCCCATAACCCAAGCTCACCAGCACCTTTATTTGGTACCAACCCTTCAACCAATAATCCTAGCATGCATAAAATAGAGAGGTCCCACAATAATCCCTGTAGTTGAAGGTTACATAGAGCAGGACAGACAGCTTTATATCTCAGTGAGTCCAAATCCCTGGGCCAATAATGTTAGTGCAGTAATCCTTGTAGTCTAAGATCTCACAGGGTGAGGCAGATGTCCTCAATAATCCCAATAGTTGATCCTGCAGGGCAGGGAAGACATCCTCAAATCCAAGTAAGTAAATCCCAGTAAGTAAGTCTTAAATCCAAGTAAGTTGAACAAATAAGTTGTCATTGGTTCCCGACAGGTGTGTACCATTGCACTTGTTTTTTCACACACACACACATATATATGTATATGTATGTATATGTATGTATATATATATATATATATATATATATATATATATATATATATATGTGTATATATATATATATATATATATATATATATATATATATATATATATATATATATATATATATATATATATATATATATCACTTCAAGGCCAGGGATTTAGCTCAGTGGTTCTGGTACCTGCCTTGCAAGCACAAGGGCCCTGGTTCAATCCTGGTAACCACATACAATAATGCTGGGCATGGAGACTCATGCCTACCAGCAATTATACCACATATCACAGTGCCGGGTTTGGTAGCTCACATCTATAATCCCAGCACTTGGGAGGCAGAGGCAAGAGGATTGCTGTGAGTTCCAGGCTGAGCTCAGGGCCAGTCTAAACTACAAAATGAGACTCTATCTCAAAAAAATATATATTTTGCATATACAATAGCTCCTCCACACTTTGGATTATTTTCTGAGACTAAATTCCTAAAAATAGAATCACTGGGATAAATTTTAGAGTCTTTGATGCTGTTGAACTTTTTTGACAAGTAGTGCCACTTAGACTTCCATCACCAATTAATGGTAATTTCATTTTTCTTGTCATCACTAGATCAGGGTAGTAGACTTTTCTCTCAAAATTAATCCCTTAGTTCCTTTGAACAGAGACAACCATGGAAATATATTGCTTATTTTTCCTTACAAAGATATGTATTTAAGATATTTTTGATGTATGGAAGTTTTTACATTTATAAAAACAAAAGGATAATGCAGTCAAACCTACTAAAATGTTTGATGAATTTTTCCCCTTTGTGGCTCTTAAGTTACCTTATTTAAAATTTTCTTTTATTCTTTATCATTGTCTGACAGGTTAATAAGATCTTTCTGGCCAAAGAAAAATTGATTTGGAAAATTGGCAGAACAAAACTTCTTGAGTGTCTGTGTTTGTCTGATCCATTTCATTCCTCTCCAGGGACCCTATGGTGTGATCTCCACATGATGTCAGCTGGGATTTTCCACGGTGAAAACTACCAGCTTGATCGCCACTGAGGGAGAGAACCAGAAATAGTACATGGCCCCCCACTGAGACATTTGGACAGTGGGACGAGGACTGTATTCATTGCTGCTAGAGAATATAGTGTGTGTGTGTGTGTGTGTGTGTGTGTGTGTGTGTGTGTGTGTGTGCGCACATGCACATGTGTACCAGATGCAGAGATCAGAATGAAGCAAATTATTGTTGGAAGCAAGGTAATAAACTATAAAGTTTCAGGATTTTCTTTCTTTGAACCATATCAACCAACAACCTCCACCTAGGAAGGAACTCAAGTAATCTTCAATGACCTCCTTATGATAAATTCTACAATGACATGCTCTGCTATGTGTCACGTTCATAGAAATCTAAACTGTGAGGATGCTGCTTTCTCTTTGTTCATCTTCTTTTTAGATAGCTCCTTTAAAAGCCTAATCCTGAGCAAAATAACCTAACGTTGGCTCTGTATGAGGCCAAAGTTTGTATTAAATTGAATGAAAAAGCTATAACTCAAATGTGTATGAAACAGTGGAACAATGTAGCTCAGAAGGTGTTAGAAAATAATTATGATTGGTTAAAATATTCTACCTTAAAGATCAAATATCCTGTAAAAATATCTTGTAATCTTGGTATTACTAGTTTGCATTTATTTACAAATTTCTAAAATATGTAAACCATTCCTAGGATAAATGTGGCAACATATTAAATAGCTTTGTCTGAAAAATATAAATTTGTATTAGAGAAGCAGAATCAGAATTGAGGAAGAAAATTTGATTGAATTTGAAATTTGAAATTGATTATAATTTTTCATCCGTCTTGAGGAGTTGTGTTCACTTCCTGCCTGGGGTAAGGAGGTGGGAGTAGCTACGGATGGCATCAAGGATCATAATGTGTCATGATTTCCCATGATGAAAGAATGACTGCAAACCTCTTTGGGCGTTCTGATCTTTTACTTCAACATAGTGAGAAGTGGAGTTGATTTTTGTTAGTTGATCTGCGTGGTGAGTTCATGAGGTTCTCAGCTCCCTGTAGTGGAAGAAGAATAGGGATCCTCTAAATTTTCCTTCTCTATAACAGCAGGTTTTGGGGAACGTTTGAGTGAAACAATAAAGGGAAAGATATTTGGCCAGTGGAGCAACATTCGGAGGGACTGCAGTGGATACTAGGGATTAAAAATGATAATCGAGTTCTGTCATATTCTGGTAGAAACTCTCAATGTTGAATGTGATGATGATGTGTATTCATAATGTACCAATAAAAATTTGAATTTAAAAATAAAAAAAATCTCAAGAGTAAACTACAAATTACTAGGGAGAAACTCTTAACAAAGATGTAGTGGGTGTGGGAGAGGGGCTCAGGCTGTTCACAGCTTAGTATAGTAATGAAAGCAGGAAGGAATTGAAGGAGAATACACAAGCCCGACATCAGTGTATTGCTTTACCGGTACAGTATTGCCTTAAAAAATAACCCAAATACTCAACCCAGCTAGGCTTTGAAAAGAAAACTGAAAAGTTGCTTTTAAATTATGCAGAATGAGAAGTTTATCCTCAGCAGCCTAATAACGGAAGTATTAAGTAAAGTGTTTTCAAAGAAGATGGTATGTTCTGCGGTTCTTACCCTGATGACATCTCTCCTCACCAGCATCCCTACGGTGCTCTACAGCTTGTCAGGGGCTGGCACGAGGCTCCCCGTTCAAGGAGCGCTCCTCTGAAGATGTGCTTGTGGACGGGCCCTCACACTCGTTACGAGTCTAAAGGAAGGCTTGTGCGATGCATGCCAGCTGGGAAGTCACCAGGCAGATCTTCATGATCTGTGTATCGGCTTTTCTGTAGGTAGGAGCTGCAGGAGCAGGAAGCCCCGTAGGCTCATGTTTATTTCCTGAGACTGACATATTGCACTTGAAATAATGTCACACTTTCTTTTCCCTGAAAGGTCTGTTATATGTTAGCTCACTTTAACTCTGTTTTTACCATAAGGACACAAAAGCACAAACAGAAAGTAACTACTCAATATCGCACATTCACCAGATGTGATCACATGGAAGATTCCCAGGTTCTTTGACTGTTATGGAGAAGACAGACGGTGAGGACAGTGTGAGGGCAAAGGGCAAAAACCAGGGGTGTGTGTATGCACACGCGCGGGTGTGCATAGGGTTGCCGGGGTACCAGAGTGTGATGTTTGTCTGCAGCCCTTCATTATAAGACAAGAACACAAGCCGGACTGTGACAGATAAGGAATACCGCCCTTTGCCATGGCCCACATCTATTATTTAATATTCAAAACATGTTTTCAAAACTGAAAATGAAAGTATATTTCATTTTCATGGTGTTCATTTATGCCTTAAATGATATACAACTTAACCTTGCAAGTAGATTTACTATTTTCTCTTGTTTCTTATTCTGCAAATATAATCCTTGTGGAAAATGATCAACACTGGCATCTTGCCATTATATTTCAGTAGTTTTCAGTTCCTAGCTACCAATTTTCAATTTTAGGTAGCATTTTTTGTTCTTTGTTTCATATTTATCAGCTATTTCATTAGTCAGATGCACAGCTGTTAACTGTAAATCTATCCTTTAAGTGTCAACCTTCAATCATTTTGCTATTTTATTTCTATTTTACCCCTCGCAGCTGTTGTGTTGACTGTCTAGAAATTAGCACTTGTATGTTTAAAATTAAAGCAGCAAGTACAAAATAAAGAGGTTATATGTAAAAATGGATAATGAGATCACAAAACACAAATGTTGTACTCCAAAGAAATAAGTATTTGAGCTCTCTAAGGACATACACATACATACACAGGATTAATGCAAATATACAGATTAATTAATATTCACTTTATTAAATAACTCAGATATTAAATGCACTGAGGGCATGCTATGTGCTAGTTTGCTCACTCCTGAAGTGAAGTTTCAGGCAGAAGATATATTATTGTTATTCTCATTCTCTAGATGAGGAAACCAGTTCAGAAAAGTTCAATAATGTGGTCAAGATCTCACAGTCACGTGGGAGTCAGCTGCACAGATGAGATTAGAATGAGCTTTGCTCTGAGTTCAAAAATATTTGTGGTTTCTTTTCTTCCTTTGTTTCCTGAAACAGTGCAGATGTACCAAAACTCTGCAGAGAAAATAAACACTTATGCATTCATGATCTATGCTTTAAAAAATTGAAAACGATCAAAACAGTTTGACCCCTGATCATATCTACTCATTCCATTCCCCCTCTTTCCTCCTGAATTCTAAATTTATGTTTAGTGTTTGCATTCATATATTCATATGTTTACTATATACAAAGAGATAATAAAAAATATGGTACCTTTTAAAAATATTACACTGAAAACACAGTGCCATTAATCCTCAACAAAGTATCGCTGGCCCCTTGCTTCTAGTACACTTGTCCCATTGTCCTCGCTACTTTCTGCAGCATTTCTGGGCGTCTTCTGTGACACTGCGAGGGATGACAGAAAAGATGGTGAATGCTGATGCCAGGTTCCATCCAAGGAAAAGCAGGCTCCTAAAAACATGATGCTGGACCTCATCTGCCTTGTTCAACGGAACTGGTGCTGCGCAACTCCTGACTCATGTCCAAAGTCAAAATGTTTGCCAATGTTTTCAGTCAGTTGAGGACATGGATACTGCGAGGTCTGCACCACTGAAGATGCTCAGGAACAAGGACTCCAGAGCTGCTGCAGAAAGTGGTGAGGATGAGAAAGTGTGCGAAGCAGGGGCTGTTCTGAGGGGGATTCATGGTGGTGTGTCTTTTATTGTAAAGATTTGAAAATTTAAACACTGCCATGTTTTTCAATCATCAAAGCAATGTCCAGTGAAATATTAAGTATTATTTGATACACATTAAAACTGTGTAACTCCTGTGAAAATTTACATTTATCTCAATATTATTTTTATTGCTTGAGAACATTTCTTTGAGTATAGCTCAATTTTTTGATTCATCTTGTGTTGATAGATGTTCAGGTTATTTTCAAGTTTCAGCAATGGGATGCCTTTTAAATTTTGACAAATATAAAGTGCTATAACTATTTTTATTGAAATTTCCTGATTAGTATCGATTGTGGGGTATTTTTATATATTAACTGGCAATTTATGTTTAGTTCACCATGAATTGCCAAGTATTTTGACCTTTACACTCTACTGAGTTATCCTTTTTGTATTAATTATTGCATGATTGCAAATTATAATCTTTGCAGCTATCTTCCTGAATTCATTTTTCTACATGTCCCATCTTTTGACATATAGACATTTTTGTATTGTTATTATTAATTTTTGTAGCCAGATTGAACCTGGGTTCTTATGCAGTTGGTCCTATGTTGAAGTGAAAATTTGATTTTCTTTTCTGTGGATTGTCTGTTTCTATCACTTGCCAACTTGCTTTTTCCTATTGGGGCCTTTTTTTCTTCCTCTACTTTTTTTTAAGAGGCTGAATTTCATGTACTTTTTCCTTCTGTTTTGATTTGTCTTCTGATTTTTTTTTTTTTTTGCTTACATAAGAAGTTTTATAGTCAATATTTTTGGCGTTTAGAACTTGAAGCATTTATTAAAATGCTTGCTGTAGTCCAATTTTTGTAATCTTAAGATTTATGTTTAAATCTTTGACAACTTATTATAGTGTGTCTTAGACTTATCTTGGCTATTAAGTTGTTCTACCACTGTTTATTAAAGTTTTTCTTTATGTCAGTCTTTTAAGATGTCAGTGAATAACTATGTATATTGTAATTTATTGTTCGATTTTCCATTTTGTTCCATTGGTTGGTTTATTTAATGTGCCATTATTGTCCTATTTTAATGATCAAGGGTCAAAAATATAAAATATCTAGTTTCTTCTTATTTTCTTTTTTTCCAAAAGTTTTCCAAGACTCCATACCTTTAAATCTTTCTACATGAAATTTACTATTAGTTTGGTTGTTTCTTTAAAAAATCTCTTTGAAATTTTGTTAAGATTTGGTTGAGTATAAATTTAATAGATAGAATTAATATTATTCATTAATGCACCTAAACAGATAGGATAATATTTTGTTTATTCAAATCTACTTTCAGGTATTTTAAAGGTATTTACATTTTTGCAATGTAAATTATAGATTTAAAAATTATGCCGAATGTTATTTTAAGAATAACTTTCTATTTTTGTTTCTTTCGCTCTTTTGAGTTGAGATTTTTTCTGTTTAGTCTGCTAACAGGTTATGGTTTATATAAAGGCAGATTATTAACACCTGTATAATCATTTGATGTCCCACAACTTTACTGAGTTCTCTAATTGTTTATTGTTTAAAGTAAATTCTCTTGGGACATTTTGTCACAAAATGTGTCATCTCTAAATACTGATAGTTGTGTTTTCCATTGTAAAACTTCTTACATGTAATTTCTTGTCATTTTTATTGTTTAATACTTCAAATGGGGACAATGAATGTGTGTAAATGAGCTAAGTGTAAATAATTCCAATCTTTTACCTGTGATATTTGGATAAATGTTTAATATAAACAAATAAATAATATACACTGCATATATATCCTTATATGTAAATATATATCACAAACATGTAGTAAGTATAAGCACCTATATGGTACACTTTCATATACTATGTGACAGATATTTTATGTATACCCTATATACACTGTATGTGCTAAAATATATCTCTATATATGCATGAATGTGTATATATGTATATACATATGCTATAGGAAAATTCTTCTAAATAATTTAAAACAATTGGTATTGAAATTTTGGACATTGAGGGAGATGCTCAGTTGATATTTCTCCTGAAGTTTTTCAATGTAATTGATCATACTAATTGATTTTCTAATATTCAATTTTCTTTGAATGTTTGGGGATTTTCCTTTGGTACTTTTGTATTTTTTAAAAGGTGATTTTAGATTTGAAGTGCAAAGTTTTATACTTTAATATTTATAAGTGATTTTGATCAGAGTTAATAATCCAGTTTGTTTATTGACTCACTGACAATAAACTCACTGACAATGTACTTGGCAGAAGAAGAGATGCTAAAATTCTAGAACATTCTAAAATGAGAACAACAATTTATCTTTGTTTCTCTCATATAATTCTGAGATTGATAAACAAATTCAGGCTATCGGTTTCACCTTTGGAAAAGAGAACTCTTCTGAACTCCTGTCAGAATTGTTTAAAGTAAATCAGAATTGTTTAAAGTAAAAGTACAAATGTGAATTGACATTTCCCTGATTTTTCTGAACTTTATGATTAATTTGAATGAAACTTCAAACTAGCTCATGGGCACATCAGATGAGTGAATTTTCCCATGTCTTTTTGTGACAGGCATTCCGTGTGAATTTTATGTACAGGCATCATCGAAGCTTCCTGTATTATGCAGGGCACGACTCTGTCATGCCTTTTATGACCGAAGGTTCAAAGTTAACTGAGATCACTTCACTGTGCAAAAGAACATTTGTCATGAATATTGTGGCATTTGCCTTCCTTGCGGGTTAGGGGGGAAGGGGAAAGGAAGACTGACAGAGAGACAGAGACAGAGAGACACAAGGAGACAGAGAAACAGAGAGACAGAAAGGACAACTGAGAGTTGAGCTCTAGCACCTTAAATAATCCAGTCTGACAGAACAAAGCCAGTAGACAGTGGAAGAAGATGGCACAGGTGCTAAAACCAGGGATAGAGTACAGGGGTCATAGAGTCCTGTATTTCTGTTTTTACTTTCTATTAATTCTACTACATACTCATAGGTTGAACCTTACTGGCCCAATAACATGTTACAGGATATCTAAAGAGAAAAAAATGTGAAGAGAAGTTTTTAGTTTTATATAGAAACTTTTATTTAGTCAATAGTGGACTTGGTTGTTTAAGAAGAATAATTTCAAAATGAGTTTGTATCTTGAGGGAATAAAACTATTCATATGTCGATATGAAGGATAATTTAGGATCACTGAAGGAGAATAGAGTCAAAAACTTTAAAAATAGACTTATGTAAACTCTTCTGACAGGAGTTCAGAAGAGTTCTCTTTTCCAAAGGTGAAACCGATAGCCTGAATTTGTTTATCAATCTCAGAATTATATGAGAGAAACAAAGATAAATTGTTGTTCTCATTTTAGAATGTTCTAGAATTTTAGCATCTCTTCTTCTGCCAAGTACATTGTCAGTGAGCTAAGCACTAATTACCTTCTCAAAGATAGTTCCAGTAGTAGGACGACTAAGCTTGGTAACAATGGTTATATATTTTAGTGGGAGTATTCTTTGTAACCTTTTTCACTTCTGTTTCATTCTAGAGCATCTAACAGCTGCTGTTTCCTACAAAAGTGAGAGCTAAATTTCCAAGATGGCTATTTGGTAATAGAGTAAAATTTGGTAAGGCCTGTAGAATAAGGCCTGCAGGAGAATATTCATATTATCAATATCAACTCCAATAAATATAGATAAGGTCCGTCCCAGAGGCCACCACATTTAGAAAACTTCAGCTCTTTACCAAATAAAATTTCAGTACAGCTTGAATCTGTTTTTTTGAACTCCTTACTTTGAATAATACATATATAGTCATTAGACACTTTTTCTTTGCAAAATTATGGTCGCTAAAATATCCTTCTATGAATCCTCCCTAGGTAAGCCCTAAAACCATTTTTTTATAATATGGTTAATTAATTATTTAAAATTGATGAGCATCTCTGGATGATGTCAGGTGTTGTCCTAGGTTCTGGCCACATGGAAAATTTCTTATTCTATGTTAAACAAATTGATATGTAGGTTTAACCTTTGACCATGGAATTTTATCTTTGGCAATCATGAAGACATACTGACAAAAATACAAAAGGCCCTACAAATGAATATATTAACACATATAGTATAGTATTTGTAATACTCTAGCCAACTAAAATGCCTATTGATTTAGGAATAGTTAAAGAATACACAAAATATCCACCCCGTAGATTACTTGGTAGCCATAGAATGGAATCGGGAAGATTTCTACACATTTATGTTTAGTTTCTCAATATGCATGGCTAAGTGCAAAAAAGTAAGATTAGCTTGGAGTACTTGAAATACACTATGGTTATTACAAATAAATAAGCAGATTATGAAATCCAAATTACGTATTTGTTTGCACTTTCAGAAATAAACTCTGAAACAAATAAGACAGAAACTAAAATTCTTATCTATAAGGGATAGATAGGAAACAAAGGCCAGAAGTCAAATATGGAGGCAGGACTTCAGTGAATATATGTTCTCATCAAAGTTTGACTTTGCTTTATGTAACTGATACCAGGTGGGTGGGGTGGCGGCTCATGCTTGTAATTTTAGCACACAGGAGGCTGAGGCAGAGGATCCCTATGAATTTGAGGTCAGCCTGGGGCACATAGTGAGACCTTGTCTCTAAAAGAGTGTTCTTAAAAACAATAGTCAATTAAGTATTCCTATCCATAAAAAGCAATTAATAATGAATCAAATTGAACTTGTCAGTATTGAAAGATTGGTGGCATAATGACAAAGAGAAACTAATTTCATCAAGTTATTATAAACAGCACTTGCTCATATACTTCTTATAGAATCATAACAAAAGGAACTGCAAAGAAAAAACTATTAAACTGCAGTGAGGAGTCTTATTATTAGTACTGCTATTATTTGGAGACTAAAGTACAATATAGGATAAAGCATTAAGTTATGTCAGTGCTTCAGAAACTGAGTTATCATACCAGAGAAAAACAAGTTTTAAAATAGTAAAACACATTGTGATTTTATATTTGAAATGGATGGATCAGTAACCACTCATGATTTCACCACCCACTCATCCAAATAAAACATCTTACCAGTCTCCCAGTTTGGTCTTTAAAAAGGTGTAGGAAGCGTGGTAATCTTACATCCTGAAAATACCATTTGCCACTGAAGGAAGAAATGTCCGACTATAGTTCAGAAACAGAAAATATTCAAGACCAGCTTGAGCACTTTGTTGTGTGGAAGCATGTAAGCCATCAAAAACCATTGGATTACTGGATACAGAATCCACTTGAAGGGGATCCCACTGGCCCAAAATGATACAACTTAAAACATGCAAAAAAAATTAACTGCTGGATCAAAGCATACAAATTTGTACCAAGTAGCAATGAAGTCAAATATGGAGGCATGCTAGGTGAGCTGATACTGCAGAATGAGAAGCCATGCTGTCTAGCAGCCTACAGGCCTGCTGGAGAAATGATCTTGCTTCAGTCTAAAAGGGGAGCAAAAGGAATTTTTCCTATGGGTCTCAAGTGTGTGCAGGTACAATTATCTTGTATGCTCTGAGAAGAGAGGCAGAGTCTCACTTTAGGTCTCTGATCTATGTAAATTATATTGCCAGCAATCATCAGTTTTTATATTTCACACATACTATTGGTACGCAATTTCTTAAAAAATACTATATTTTAAGTTGCATGAGTCTGTTGAAATGTTTTGATTTATGATGTGTCGATCTCAATTTAGAGAGTGGTCTGATAAGCAAAGATGTTGGTCTGATGATCTATGGAAAACTGCATCACAAGAGGAGGTCATCACAAGAGGAGGTTTCCAAGGGGATGTGAATGTGGAATATTACAAAATACTTCCTTAGCTCCAAATTCTTCCTCATTTTACCAATGCCATGGAAACACGCGAGATTGTAAATGTTATTATCATTGTTCTTCCTTGATTATCTGCCACAAAAATACTCAGTGACTTCGGCTATATATATGGTGGATGATTCCGTAACTTCCTAAGAAGGTTTCTAGAATTTATAGAGAGTGTTGTCTTCTGGCTGGGGCTGGAATTTCAATACTCAGGTCTGATATGATCATGGAGAAGAATCCCAAAATATTTTACAAAGAGGAATTGAAGATGATATTGTGGAATAAAGTTTCAGGAAGAAAAGCTCACATTCGAGTAGAATCTGAAAACATAACTTAGTAGAAAAATTTTAAAAAAATCTGTGATCAGGTTCAACAAAACGCATTTGGAAAAATAAAAATGAAATTCCATCTAGATATGTTGCCTAAGTCATCAATACATAGGAAAAAGAAAACTCATGTTTCTCCCATCTTGGCCATGAGTTACATCAAAAACTGTCGTGAGCTGAGCATTTGTAGCCATGGTGTAGATTCACAGGACACCACCGTGCCCTTGAACCAATCCAGGAGAGCGCAATGTGCCACATTGATCATACCTCGGTGAACTTTTCTTTTAGGTCTTTGATCAAGCTTCCACATAGATTATCTGTCTAAATTGATTTACTTGCTTTTCCTACTCAATGAAAAATCCAGTGCTAGGGGTCATACCTTTCATTCAATAGGTCAAAGCAAGGGAAGCATGACACGGGCTAAGGATAAGAGAATTTACTTAAACACACATCTCAAGCCTGAAGAAGCCAAGCTGCCTGCCTATTTATAAAAGTGGCAATTAGTGCTCACTTCACAAGCTTATAGATGCGAAGTTGGCCACAAAGTCTTAACGTACAACCACTGTGGAATTATATGGTGACAAGAAATCAATCTTGTGATGCATTCTATGCTCAGAAATAGCAGTAGCAGCTTTGTTCTCTTCTATGCTAGTGTGGAAGGGTACTGACTGCGTCAACTCGGAGGGGTAGCAGCAGCTATTCACATGGCTTTGTAATAAAAATTCTCCAAGATTCCTTAACCAAAACTAGTTTCCATATTATTCTTGCCTTTATGCTTTTGATTCTTGCATTTTTAGCACAGAAGGGAACTTATTGGTTAAAGAATACAAATATACAGTAATCCAGCTATAAACTGAACTTGGTCACTGGGCCCTTCTTATCCTACTGCTCTCCATCCTAATCCACAGCAGGTAAAACAAATTTTCTGCATAGCAGTAGGTTCTTTATAAATGAAAGGACTTAGCTTTCCTGGCTAGGGTCTTCAAGCAAACCCTTAAGATTCATTTATGAATACATCATAGATGGATTCCTAACAGGGAAGGACTGATCATCATGGCAGCTCTGGGGAGTATCAGGCTGAAAGGAAAAGGGGAATGCCTTTTGCATGAAAAGACAATAAACTGGTATGTACAATTCTATGCAAGTCTTCAAACTGTTCGTATTTTAGATAGGTGCTATCATAATTTTGCCTTATGATTTTTGTCCACCTACTAAATCAGAATATTGGAGAGAAACAATTTATATAGGCAGATTTATTTATGTTTTGGGTAAAAATGACTTTCTCAGTTGCCATCCAAGGACAGTCACAATGCTTTCTTCTCTTGCTATACAATGGATAGTAACTATGTCATACATGTTGAAAATATTTTTGTTGTCCTTTATTTTTTAACTTTGTTCACAGTGTTCTCTTTGGCACCAGATTTCTTTATCTGAAAATGAACATAAATTGCTATTATTTTTTTCTTGTACTTTTATAATTTATTTTTTCATCTTAATATCTTAAACTGAAATCAGTATAAATTAGATTTAACTTCATACTGAAATTGAGTTAACTTCTCTGTTGTGTTTTAGACCATCCTTTTCTCACTGATTCATTATGCTTTCCTTTTTTATTAATTAATTGATTTTATTGGTACATTATATATACACATTATGATCACAATTAACATTGAAAATTTGTACCAGTGTATGACACATCCTAATTCTCATTTTTCCCCATTCCCCTGACCACTATAATGCCTTTTTAACCAGCTAACTAAAACATTATAGATATCAAATAATTTAAAACATGCATATTTTCTTAAAATATGTATGTATATGACATATGTATGACACATAACAAAGACAGGGACACTAAGGAAGTTTGAACTCAGATTAGAAGGAAAGTGGTTTACGTGAGCTTGGTAGAGTGCTGTGAATATAGAAAGATAAAAGGAAAATACTTCTAAGGAATAAACACTGAAGAGTAGGTTACAAAGATACCAATTTGGTCCATCTCACAAGTCTGCCCGAGACGCACTTGCCTGGTAGCAGTTAGCTTTTCTGCGTTTACTTCATGTAACTCCTATTCCTTTAATTTATTTAGCATTTACTTGGTTCCTATAATTAGCCAGCATTTGGATAGGTGCTGGTGATGCAGAAAAGAACACGGTTCAGTCATTGCACTTACTGAGTTTATAGTTCACTGCTCAGGCTTTTTATATTGTTCTTTAATTTTATTTATGAGCGTCATTCTGCTCCTAGACCATGACCTTAGGAAAATGTATATCCTTCACCGTGTTCTAATCCCCAGAGTTCAGGATAATTCTTGCCACAGCAGCTGCCAGTCAGTGAGGATTGGTTGAAGTCCCTGGGAGCAGTGTCTTTTATTTCCAGGTCATTCACATCCAGAGCAATCTGCCAAGAGCAGATACGAGCCGACTATGGAACATTCATTGTTGCAAAGGAGCTTCCTTCTCCCTCCTCAGGTTCCTTTCCATGCTCCGGTCAGATAACTTTCCTTTCTTCTACAAACTCACTTGCTACCTTTCTCCACCCTCCCTCTTACCTCCTGGCTGACTTGCTTCTTTTGTATCAATGGTCTCCAGCCTCCTACTCTCCTGGTTGGGTTTTGCTGCAGTGAAGCCTGGTAGGAGATGGGAGGGAGGAAACGACGTGAGGATATGTATTTCCCTCGCTTCCTTCCTGCCAGGCTTTCTCAGGCTGCCTAGATCCCCCCAGAGGTCATCTTTAGTCTTTCTGCAAAAGGCAGCTGGCTGTGACTCTTGTGCATTGGCTTCCGGCCACATCTCTCTTTCTTGGTCCTGTCAAGCCCATGGTGGTGGCTGACTGACAGCGAGTAGTGTGCATTCTGGAAGAATTTTCTTGGTTCCAGTATATGGTCCATCCAGTAGTTTTTAAATAATTTCTTTGCAAAAAAAACCTCCCTAAATTATACTATTTTAAGTAAATGATTGATTTGGTTAGTGCTTTCAACAGTCACCACAGTTTATTAGCAGTGCATATTCTGGAGGGTAAGTGTTTGGATGGGGCAGTAATGGAGAGCGGACGTATGGCTATGCATCTACCTAGAGGAAAGTACTTCTGTGTTGGAAGCTGTCTAGTAGTTTCAAAAGTAGTTCTGAGTGCTCCACTGAAAATTTGGCAGAAAGGGCAGTGAAAATAAGAGCAGATATTTCTAAATGTGCAGACAAGGTGTAGTGATCAGTTCGTAAGCCACACTGAACCATGGTACTTATCTTTTAATTTATTTGACCTCAATGTTAACCTTGCTACCCTAGGACGCTGTGGTTTACATTTCCTATCCATTTGCCAAGAAAATCCAGGTAATGACAGTGCCTGGGCTAAGTAAAGATTCCAGCTATCCACATTGGTGGAGCTACAAAAACTCTTTGTAGACTCCAAGGGAGTAAAATAAATTGTACCACGTTCCTTTTGGTCACTGGAGTAATTTAGATTGATCATTCACCAAGTATCTGCTGCTGTGTTTATCTTTACATTATAGAGAAAGAAATATGTAAGTAAGAATATCCAAGACATTTGTACTTATGAGCTTTTTTGTGAACTACCTGCTAGTTAGGTGCAGATGAATCAGAAATGAATATGTGGCATGTATTTTACTGCGGTCCCAGAATGAAGATGGGTGGGCTGTGAGGAGAACCTCATTTAAGAGAATGCTTCTTTGTCTTTACAAAGATACTAGAAGTAATACTTTGCTGTCACAGTGGGCTTTTCAAGGTGGCTGCTCTGGGATTCACATCGAATACTGTATAGAGATTGGATCCAAAGTTGTACATGGTTATGAGTCTTTGATGGTGATATATGTGTACAAATTCATCTCCTTTACATTTGGAGACTCCTTTTTAGTATTAGTATATTTAGAATGTTGTCAAAGTTGCAAAATTCAACCGTGGTATTGCAAGTTAAGACAGGATACACTGCAGATTTGATTTTTGTTTCAATGTGAGAAAGATATGTATCACATAAAGGTCCATAAAAAGCATTTATATGTATGGAACCAAGGAATCCATAAGAATTTTATGATGATTAAACTGTTAAAGTAGCTGGAATGGGTGCTCGATGTCATTTGCCCTAACATCTTGGTAGCAAGATATTTTTTCTGTTTCCTTGGATGCTTGCACTCCTGTGAAGTAATTGTAGGCCTCACCATTCCTCACTGAATAAACCTTAGTATGGAAGTGTCGGGTGCTGCAGAACCAAGGAGCTCTTGTGCTTTTAAGTCACTGTTTAATTCATGACTTTGCTATTGCTCTTGTCTCCTCGCATTTCCTCTTGGCACTCTGCTTCATTAATAATAGAAAGTTCTCTAGTCTTAACACACTTCATTTTTATGCACTAAAGTTCTTTTGGCTTTTATTTGTTGAAATAAGAGCTGTTTCCAAGCTGTTTCTATTTATGATATAATGTGCTTTGAAAAGATATCTTTTAAAGAGCAGTAAGGAGTCTTAATGTAGGGGGAATATCTAATTTTTCATGCCATTTAAGTAGACCAAAAATAGATTTTAAACAATGAATTATTATACTTTTTAGTAGTGGTCATAGTTTGTGTATTTTATCCTCCACAGACAGAAAACAATTGATTAAAACCCAAACTTCAGAGCACAAGGCCTATCATTTATAGAGCTCTTCTCCCATTTGGTTCTTAAATTAACTTGCCTCAGATAATGGTTATAAATTGTTGCAATCAACTAATCAAGAAATGATGTTCACAATTTTGAAAGTATACATTTTTTTTTTTTTTGGCCTGGAGTGTAATAGTTTAATTTTAGGAGAGCACTCTTTAAAGAAAAGCCAAATTCATCTGCACAAAGCTAAAAGCATGATTTCTTGTTTTTGGTTAATACGTTCTTGGAATTATCTTACTGTAGGTAACTTACTAAAAGGCTCCCACAAAACACCCAGTCATTGTCTGAATTCATTCTACATGTCCACCATAATTGGTAAATTGCCGTAAAAATTAATCTTTATGATGATACAGATTTGTTTTCCTCACGAACATATTATATTGTCATCTTAATTTTTCTTGTGGAATTTCACTAGCTCTACACCTTAAAAAAACATTTTTATTAGAAAAGAATACCTGCTTATAATTGAGTAACTGCTATTGTCCATATATTTCAGCTTTTACGAGCTAGCAACTACACAGTGAGATCATCCTTCCTGTTTACTGTCAAACTGAAAGATCTTGAGCCACAACCAGCCTCATCACTGGAAATCAGATGTCTGGATTTCAGAGAATTTTCCTGGGCACTGCCTCCTGTACACTCTGCAGCAGGTGTTGTCATCATTATTCTGCTGTCTGTGCTGCTGGCAGTCTTCATGAGACCACCAAACCTGTGGGCTTGACTGTTTTCTCTGAGGATGAAAACCACCATGACTGACTTTCTGATCTCAGGCAAGCCCAACATTTGTTCTTCTCCATCTCTAAAGAGAGAGACAGTCGCTCCTTAACCCTGTACAGAGAAATAAATGAGACCAGGTAAAATGCTAGGATGTTAATGGCACTGTTGGGAGACAGTGGAAACTGCAAAGATATTGAGAGTTCTTCTGGTCACATGGGGCGTGGTCTTACATAAGATCATGGCCTCTTTCTCTTCTCTCCTCATTCCTGGTTGTCAGGTGACTGGCTTTTATTCCTTATGTGCTGTGAACAGGGTGTGTGCTCTTGTCACAAACCCCAGGCAATGGGGCCAAACCTCGTCAACTATGAGCCAAAATAACATTTGCCTGTTTACAATTTGACTATGTCAGGTACAGTGGACCCTTGACTTGAAAACTTAATTCATTGGATGAATTATGAAGGATGTTTATAACTCAAGTTGGTTGTAAGTCAAGATTAGTTTTCCCATAAGAAATAATGAAAATACCCATAATGCATTCTGAACCTTCCAAAGCACCTACTAACTAGCCTTTACATAATAAAATAGGTTATATAAAGTATGTAATTTAGCAGAAACACCAGCAATTTTCCAAGTATATTCACAGAAAAGTTGTAAAATGTACCTAGTTTACCAGAAACAACAATTTCATACTGTATTCACCATTCAAGTTGACATTCTTGGCTTGCAGGAAGGGAAAGTGAAAAGGAAAGTTGTTACCATTTGGAAGGAGAGTCCCTACAATGAAAACACTAGGAATCTTGGTCTCTGTGTCCTTTGTCTCCTTCAGAGAGTCTGAAACCCACTAGGATCTTCTTCTGGACAAGTCTCAACTCTTCAGTACTAAACACTGGTCCAGGGTTGTCTGTTTCTGTCTCTTCTCTAACACTGTTCTATACTATGACGTCATAGTTACAGCAAGTGAGTGTAGGGGGTGGGGAGTCCTCTTTACAAATGTTTGTAGCTCTGTCTGTTTTATCAGGACTTCTTTTATTTCTGAAGAACTTTGTTGCTCTCATTGTCAATAGTCCTCCTCCTCTTCAGAAAGCTCCTCAGGTGCCAGTCTCTGTTGCTCAACTGAAGTGGCTGAAGTTCCTCAGTAGACAGTTCCTCTGACTGTTCCTCCACCAGGTCCTCAGCATAACTGCTATCTACCTGCAGTCCATGGACTCTGCTATAGTGACAGTTTCATCAACTACAGGGTCAGGTGAAGACTCAGACTCCTCTATAGCCCTCAGACTCTCTCTCATAACTTTAGGCTATACTTTCTTCCAGGCCAATCTCAGTCTCACTGGAAAGAAATCGGCTGAGGATTTTCCTCTACACAGGAAGACCAGCAGTGAGGTCATAACTCAAGACTTTGGCCATACGTTTAAACTAAAATCTGCTTGTAACCCAGCTTTTTTGTATGTGAGTCTGGTCATAATTCAAGGGTCTACTGTATTTGTCACAGTATGAGAAAGCTGAGTAAGAGAATCACCAGGATCAGTTTTCTGTTGGCCTCAACGATGGGAGGTAGATGTGAAAAATAAACATAATTACACAAAATGACAATACATTTCTTGTATGTGCAAACTTGTAAAGCAATATTCTTACTGTCTACACAGACAAACTTATTTTGCTTCTTACTAATACATTCTGCGTTACAATTAGAGAATTGTATGTTGATTACAACTAGACGTTAGGGAATTTCTGTTGTTTGTCTTCATTTTTTACCATCCTACTATAGAAGACATAGGCTGGTTGAATAAATTATTCATGTATGTTCAATATGATTTTTCTTTCCTTTTTGTGGCACTGAGGATTGTGCTGGGACCTTGTGCTTGTAAGGTAGGTGCAGTACTACTGAGCTAAATGCCTAGCCCACAGTAAGATTTTTCTATTACTACATTCTCTGATCCCCCCCAGTAAATTCTGCTCACTTATATTGTTAAAGACTTATGTAAATAGAAACTTAGTTAACACAAAAGGCATAAATTTCAAATGGCCTTGCTTTTAATAGGTTCCTTTCTTTTTTCTTTTTACTCTTTTCTTCATTCTTATTTCTTATAGGGTAACATTTTGAGACTAACTCAGAAACATAAGAATTTAGATAAAATGAATAAGATTTTAGATAAAATATTCATTAACAGCGCTATGTGATTTTCAAGGGCAAAGGGAACTTATACACTGTAACAGCGATTGCTTCAGTATTTATTGAGAAAACACTGTTGATATTGGATAGGAAGTGGAAGTACATAATCCTTACAGGAATGGTCCCAGAAAGAATGGCAACAAATGATTTAGCAGAGGCCAAGGGCCAGAAAGCTGTGCACTGTTGCTGAGAAGAAAAGCAAGAGTACACCCAAGGTTAGGCACCCTGCGTGCAAATCTGAGTTCCCTAGCAGCTAGCTGGTTAGTACTCTGCCCTTGCTAGGAGCTTCCTTCCTGTCGCCCTACCCTTTGAGGTTCCTAAACTTAAGTCCTCTAAGCCCAACAATTCTACGTTCTTTTTATCTAGCAGAAAAAAAGTGTTTATCTAGCAGGAAAAAAGTGTTCTAGATAAATATCAATGTTTTTAGCTTCATTTGAACTTATGGAGATAAATATTTCAGTAAGGCCAAAGTGCACAAATTTAAATAATAAGATGTTTCAAGAAAAGTGTGGAGTCTTGTGCTGGTCACTGCATTCACTCACTGGTCATCCAGTCAACAGCTGGATTTTCTTGCATGCTGGATGCGGCCCAGATGCAACTCACAGGTTAGCCAGAGAGACAGAGATCTCTGTAAAGTCCATGTGTAAGACAGTTGGCCTAAAATAAAAAATGGAAGGCAATGTATGAGGGGCGATTGAAAGGCATGGTGAGTGTTGCTGTGCTGCTGTGACTGCCTGGATGTCTTGAACTGATTCAAAGCACTTCCCACTCAGCTCATTTTGACTTTGGGGAAGCAGTAGGGGTTGCATGGTGCCACATCCAGTGAGTGAAGCAGAAGGGCCCAAGCCCTTTTCTCTGTGTGCCCCCTTTCTGTCGGGTGGCATTCACAGCAGCAGTCACCACAATTTCTCCATTCTACTGAGTATGGATGCTCAGGAGACAGCATTCCAGAGCCGCTTCAGAAAACAGCAAGAACAAGGGGGTAAGTATATGAGAAGCAAGGGGGAGCATTTTAGGGAGGTTAATGCCAAGGTATCTTTTACTGTAATACATTTTATTTATACATTTACTGTAGCTTTCAATCATCTCTTTCAGAAGACAATGGAGGTTTCTAGAAAAGTTCACTTTCGAACTGGGTCTTGAAGGATAGTCAGGAGTGTGTCGAGCAGTTGAGAGAAGAAAGAGAACCCAGAACAAAAGAACAGCATTTTCCAAGACTCAGATTCCTAAAAGAGTGGTGTAGTTCTGAGATGGAAGCGCGTCTTTGTGCATGTCACTGGGGGAGATGTGAGATGAGAGGAGGGAGATGAAGCAGAGGGAGAGAACAAGTCTGTGACTGAATGTAAACTATCCTTACCAATGGAGACACTGCTACAGATTTTGTTGATCGAATTACTCATGGCAGCTCATTATTTTGTTATTGTTCCATTGCCCAGTTGGGGGCCGATGTGAATACATTAGTGCTTTTAACCCTAGGAAGGGAACAGCTAAAACCAGAATTTACAAGACCAGATGCAGTCCAGAGCCTTTGGCTCATAATTTTATATAGAGAAAGATGAACTAGGGCAGTGCATGAATCTTGGAGTTCACTTGGTCACTAGGTTCCTAATTGCGCCTCTGCTCACCACTACACAGAACGAGTGGCCCTTCAGACCGGGAGACATGAGTAACTAGTAGAACACATGAGTGTGTCTTTGACCCACCCCTCCCTTAGCACATAGGGAGTGTTTTAGTTCAAAAGAAA
Source organism: Petromus typicus (assembly GCA_004026965.1). Classification (NCBI taxonomy): domain Eukaryota; kingdom Metazoa; phylum Chordata; class Mammalia; order Rodentia; family Petromuridae; genus Petromus; species Petromus typicus. The sequence continues at coordinate 5,340 of PVIR01018263.1, read as the reverse complement.
CAGGGAGGGGTGGAGATAAAGAAATGGGTACCAAAGATAAAATCCTTGGGACAAAGTCTGTGTTAATCTCTCTCAAAAATTTAATCCCCTCCTCTTTTTGTTCAAGATCGTTCTGCCTTGTAGGATGGTCACCGAGCTTCCATGCTGTGGGAGGCAGCTGTGAGAACTACTCCTTGTTTCCTGCCTCAGTGTGACGGCCATGTTGAGAGGGGTTCCCATTACACAGTACACAGCAGGGGAATAGCGTGCACAAGCATGATGGCCATCTCTGTGGTCTGAGAACTCCTCATAACAAGACTGTAAGAATGAAGAGGAGAAACCAATTTCTACCTATTCAAAATAGAAAACAGTAAAAAAAAAAAATAGAAAACACTGTAGGAGGTATATGTGGGTGGGAAGAATAGGGAGAGCTGGTGGGCCTGGCCCACGCTTCCCTCTTTTGTAATCTTATCTCTTGTATCTTTTCTATTACTTTTGGTACAAATATAAAATCTTTGTCTCATAGAATGGCTTCATATTCTGTACTTCGGGCACCTTTGTAAGAGGTTATGTGAGTTTGAGTTCTCTCATGACTCTGTCCAATAAAGATCCCAGCTAATGCAAAAACCTTCAGCTTTCTGTGGATATCCTCGTTTTTCTTTGCAAGCCCACTATTATCTTGTGGCAGGTGCGGATTCAGTGCCTTCCGAGTTCTGAGGGAGCGCAAATCCCCGGCGGAGATAGTTGTCATTCCCTGCATACCAGTGCTCCGATAATGATGCTTCCAAAACACAGAGATACTGTTTTTAGACTCCACAGTTAAAGATGTATTTCAAGAAAGCCCATAGTTTATCAGGAAATGTGAGCTGTGAGTTTTTGTAAATATATACCTGTGTGTCTTCAAGTACATATGCTCGTGTAAAGGGCAGCTTTATGCAAGATAGCCTCCGGCTTCAGTACTGCTCACAGAAAGTGTGTCACACTGCAATTTCTCCACTCCTGGAATCATTTCGTGCCTTAAATGTAGTTTATAATGAGAATTTCTGGAAACAAGCGTGATTGGAGAGGTGTGCCGCAGCAGCTTTGCAAATAAATACACATTTACAAGCACACTTTTAACATCCATTTCCCAGACCTTCCTAAAGATATAATCGAGCTGGAGGAAAAAAAGGAAAAAGTGAAACCATTATTTTCTATTATTCTCTTAGCTGGCCTCCTAGTTTTTCCAAACAAGCAACCAACTGCCAGGTGCAGAATGAGGTCCCGGCGCTTTTCTTCCCTTTCCTACTCCCTGCTTCTTTTCCCTCCATCCATCATTTCTTCCTTCTCTCTCCTTCCTCTCTTGGTTACAGATGCAGTTATCATGTGGATGGGAAAATGGAAGCTGCGTTAGTGAAACGTTTACCTTCGGTACACTTTACCAATTTCTAGGCTGTGACAAACCCCTTCTGCAGCCCTTGCTCTTGAATTTTAGAAAGTAGAACATCTACCGCGACCCAGTCTAAGCACAGCAGTCTACCAGTGACTCTTGAGACCCTGCTGTGGGGTCAGGCTCTCCCCTGCGTGGCGACTCTTTTGCTTCCTGTTTCTGTCTGTTACTTCCTGACTCTGGCTGAGCTTTTACCTGGTTGAGCCGTTGGTACCTGGAAGGCCCCGGATGAGGCTTCCTTTGCTTCCTGGGATTTCTCCACTCTTCAGCTTTGAGTTCTAATGTCCCCAGCAGGCCTCCAGTTCTCACACGTGGAGCTCTCGGGAGAAGACTGAGTGTTGGAGGTGACCGCGGACTTGCTGCTGGAGTGGGGTCTGACGTGGCTCGGAAGGTGCCCCCTGCCGCCTCCTCACTTCTCTCTGTTTCCAGCCACCACGACCTGGGCAGCTTCCCACCCTGCACTTCCTGCCTTTTAGCCTGCCTGCCATTGGCTGAAATTTGTAAAAGTGATGGCCAAAATTCACTCTCCTTTAAATTAGGAGGGTGAGTATTGCATCCAGGTGACGAGGAAAGTGACCCAGACTTCCTCATGTCTATTCTTTATTTCTTCCCATCAGTCACTTGCTAACCACCGTGACTTTTACCTTCTTTAGTTCCTTCCTCCTTTCTTCCTTCCCCACTTTCCTTCCGTTTGTCCCTCTGCGCCCTTTTGCACCAACACACACTAAGCATGTCCTCTGTGAAGCTGGACATGCAGACTCTGACAAGGAAGCCAGCTGCCTTCCATCCACCCCCACCAAGAGGAGAGGTGCAGGGTCTCCCAGTTCAGTCATGGCTGCGGTCTGCCACACCCTCCCCTTCTCTTCCTACCACCTTCCATCCATCCTGCACAATCTTCCCAAAGTAGTTGCTGGAAACATTTTCCTTTGAGTACATAACTCTCCAGGTTAACAGCAACAACAAAGTAATCCCTTACTTGGTTTTTATTTTCCTTGGGGACGTAGGTGTGGGGAGAAGCCGTGTTCTTCCCACCCTCCTCAGGCCGAGCATGCTACACCCCATGGAAGACCACCAGCTCCCCATCGTCTCCATGTGAGTCGTCTTCATGTTCGTGACGAGCTTTTCACACCAGCAATACCAGTGTGGCTGCTGCCTCCTGAATGAATCTCACCTGTGTCTTCCTGGCTTTCTTTGCTCATTATTTGCCCTGAAAGCCATGCAAAATGTATCTGGTATGACAGATAAGGTGAAAAACATATCTGTCTTTTAAGATTTGACTCAAAATACAAGTCAATCATAAAGCTGCTTGTATCCCCCAGGCTGGAGTGGCACGTGTTCTTTGAAATGGGACAGATAGTGACTGACAGATGTCTCAGGCTTTCTGGGTCAAGTAGTCAAAGGAACAGCTCAACTACTTGGTAATGTGAGCCAACTGGTTCCTAGATCGTGTGTAAAGTATAATATTCCAATATAGCTCTTTGTGTGGGTGTTGAAATTTTATTTTCAAATGGTTTTCATATGTCATGATATATTATTCTTTGCATTTTGTTTAATCATTTGAACATGTGTAAACAAGTCTTAGGTCAAGGGCCATGGGAAAACAGATGGCTAGTAGATTGGACCTGTGGGCTGTGGAGCCTGTCCTAGGCAGAAATTTCTCTCTTATCCTTTCACATGCAAGGGACTTTTTACCTTTAGAACATTTTACATCTGTGCTTACTGATTTTAAGCAAATCAGAGTCCATGGAAGCAGAGTTTTAAATCAGCATCTGCAACAGCACCTTTCATGTATAATAAGCTGTCCTTGGAGATGTGATTGTGAAGTGACACAAGCACACCTTGTCCAACATGCTGCCAGAGTCTTTCCTTCTAACTCCATGTTCAGGTCCAAAAAATGTGAGTAATATATGCTGCAAAGAACTCTAAGTGGAATTATTGTTTTTTCGATGTGTTCATGTCAGAACTTAAAACATGTCTTGTTGAATTTACAGGTTTGATATCAGCTATGAAGAAGGGGATGAGCAGGAGAGAATTGGATGGGGATCAAAGGGCAACCTGAGCACTAGGACTGTGATGGAAGGTTCTGTCTGGACTTCGTCACTGTCAATACTGGGGGTTGTATTGTGTTGGGTTTTGTTCCATTACTGGATGAAGCTGGATAAAGGATGTGAATTTAGGCTTTCTCTAAATTACCCCTTCAAATTTCAGGTGGATCTTTAATTTGCTTAAAATAAAAACAAATCATAAAAATACATGGTGGTGTGAATTAGCAGGTAAAGTGAAACGACCTTTTTTGTGAATTTGTCATCACTTTCTCATGAATATGAAAATATTTGCTATCTTGGATAGTAGAGTAGGATAACATAAATTGAGATAGCAGCAATGGTAACTTCTAGAATGTAGTTACAGAAATAGGACAGTTCAGGTTCCCCCTTCAAGGTTGCTTCGATGCCTGTCAGTGATGGATCTGGAAGTGTGGCCACAAGTCCAGCATCTGTGATCGGCCTGGCTCATTGGCTGGTGGCAGAGCTGAGACTAAAGCATGTCATGGCTGTCACAGCCCCTGCAAATAATTCCAACCTTAAATTTAAGTAACAGTGGAACAGAAAGCTGTACATTTTTGGTGAACTAGAAAGGCAGATATTTCTGGGTGTGAAACATTCTACAAAGACATTTCTCCCATTATTGGCTTCATCAACCTCAGCCTCAGAAAACGAGCGGCAGTTGTCTGCGGAGCAGTGGAGAAGCTGGGAGGAGTGCTGTCATGCTGTTCAGTTTTCATGTTCGTCACTCACTGTTCAGGCCAGCTGGCTAAGCAGGGCCTATTTCTAGCCCAAAGGAAGCTCTAAGGAAGACCTTGTGATTTAGCTGCTAAGTAAGTATTTCTGCAGATGCTGTTATCTTTGGGTAATGATGTCCTACTTTGCAAGAGAAATGATGCATTTATTTTGGAGTATTAGTTCGATTTCTGAAATACTGAGCTTTCTAATGCAGACTCTGCTATTACCTGCTGGTTGTCTAGAGACCTTGAAGCTCATCTGTAAGGTTGTATCCTTAGCAATGTACAAATTTTCGTCGGGCTTTATGGCTCCATTTGTGTTCACGTGTCTTGTAGTGTTGACCGATCCTGTTTCCCAGCCAAAGCAGAGACTAGACTTCCTGGTCTAGATTGGAAAGTGAACGGTCAACACCCTGGATGTGCAGACATGGGACTTCCCCACATATGACTGAGAGGTGCACATTGTTTCATGCGGCAACTTGTCCCATATCACATGCATTTCTTGTCCCTGGGAAGCCCTAGGGTGTGAAGGAAGAGAATTGACTCTCTGAGATGTCATCACTTGAGGTTCTGATACTTAAAGTATCTCTAATTGCTGTGGGTTAAACAGCATTGGAAAATACTTTTTTTTTTTGTCTGTGGGAGAAAATCATGAAAGACTTATTTTTAATAAGTCATTCACTTGCTTTCCTTGTCAGTACTGAGCTTTCTGTCCTGTTCTCCTTTGCTTTAGGAATCTTATTTTCCACTTCATATTGCAGCTAAGTGCAAGTTTACAGACTGAATTGCTTCATCTGAGTGAACGGGGCTCTGTGGTTGCTTCTGGCTGCTCTGACCTCACTCAGGGAGTAGAGCAGACTACCTGGCCTTCTGGAAAGGCCATGCTGCATAGACCCAAAGTGGGTGCAGGAGTCAGACTTGTTTTGAGATACTGCCTGCAATGTTGACTGGCTGTAGAAACTGAGAAGTTCTAAGTCTAAGACTAAATTTTCTAATGTGCTCTGTGAAAAAAATTAAGTGAAGCACACAAATAATTTGATACAGTAATCCAGAGCAAGAAAAATAATAAATGTCACTTTTTGTCCTTGTTTCTTTGTCTTGATTTTGCTCAAATAATTGTTTATTTCTGTTGTCATAGTTTTGTGATCGGTAG
>PVIR01018262.1:0-33477 GCA_004026965.1 Petromus typicus | reverse complement strand
AAAAAAAAAAAAAAGAGCTTTTTGTACTGGAAATCGATCTGGGCCTTTGTCCTGAGCTATATTCCCAGCCTGGTTTATTTTCTCATTTTGAGTCAAGGTCTTGCTAAATGGATCTGGGTGAGCTGTAACTTGTGAGTGACCTCCTCACCCTGCCAGAGAGCTGGGATGATAGGTGTGTGCCACCCCACCCACTTGCTTTACAAAGCCTTTCCCCCAAGTTATCACAAACGGAATGGTCAAGATGTCACCACTGTGTTGGCTGAGAGAAACACTGGGTTTTGTGCAGGCCAATGGTGGCTTGACACGTTGGGGAAGCCCTCAGTGAGGCAGCCCTACAGGGTGGCATCTAGGTTACCAGGGACACAGGGCTTATTAGTGAGGAGTCTCTGGAGGATCTGGGCCTATGCCACCTTCACGGGGTTTCCCAGGGGCTGCACTTGCGCACTCACATACGGAAAGATATTTGCTCAGTGACGCTGCAGTTCTTCTACATCTTGTCTTTCTTTTCCAGTACTGGGGAATTGTACCTAGGGCCTTCATACTGAACCATGCCCTGGCCCCTTTACCCATTTTGAGACTTTTGGGTCTAGCTAAAGGCTGGACTTAACTTTGCCATTTTCTTGCCTCAGCTTCCCAGATTACAGATAAGCTGACGATTTAGCTTAAGTGGTACCATGCTTATCTTAGACACATAAGGGCCCGAGTTCGATCCCCAAAACTACACACACAAAAAGAATTACAGGTATATGCTGCCACTTCTGGTTTTTACTCTTCTTTACATTATAGTGTGATGTTATGTTTTTTATTTTCTGCATAACAGGAACTGAACTCAGGACCTTGCACTTTTGAAGCAGGCACAGTGCCACTGAGCTAAACCCTCAGCTCTGTATTTGGTTTTAGAGACAAGGTCACACTAGGAAGTTGAGGCTTTCAACTCTCAGTGATCTTTCTGCCTCAGCTTCGTGGATGCTAGGATTACGGGTCTGCACCACCATGCCTGGTAAGTGTGGCGTTATGGATGTGGAGGGTGACTAAGGCAGGTGTACTATAAATCTGAGTCACACTGGATTAAAACCACTAAATCTACCGGCCCCTAATGGAATCGTGAGGGCCCTATGAGCTCAGAGACAGGAGCCTCAGGATTGATGGGGCTGGGGATGAAAGTTTCTTAGCTCTGAGCTGTCACATAGGGCCCCGGACAAGACGAGGGACCAAGTCTAGGCTCCACTATGGATGCCCAGTCAGTGCCTTCTCTTGCCTCAGTGAGGTGTCAGCCACCACTCAAACTTCCGGACCAGCAAGTGGTAAGAGAAGAAATGTACTATGTGGCACTCAGCAAGGAATGCAACCTCTCTGAGCCTCAGTTTCCTTCGCAGAGTGAAATAAATAAACAGCACAAGTGCAAACTTGGAGGCGAGCCATTCCCTCGTGCTGGGAATTTATAGTCCTAACAATGTGAAATTGAAGCCAGCCCTGCGCAAGAATCACTCCCAGCTGACAATGGCAAGAAAACTGGGGAAATGACTCATTTCAAAGGGAGAACTATGTCACTAGCACAAAGAGACCACCCAGAGGCCAAAGGCAAAGGACCCAACTCAGCATCACCAAAATTGGGACAAAATAGCATCCCTGTTCCATGATGCGCTGAGAACACAGGGTGCTTCCAAGGATATCTGTCCCCCAGGTGGACCCCTGATTTGACCTACAGACAGATCCAGAGTGTGACACACTGTATACAACCTCCAGAAACAGAAGACAGACTGAAGGGTTGACCCAACTCCTGGGACCTGACAACTAAATGCTGCACATAGCTGAGCGTGGTGGTGCATGCCTGTAAATTATAATCCCAGCATGTGGGAGGCTGAGGCAGGAGAATCACTGCTAGTTTGAGGCTAGCCTAGAATATACAGAGAAAAACAAAACCACTGCACATGATTCTAGGATCCAGGACTAGGTGTTAAGATAACAAGAGGGCCAGGGATTTAACTCAAGTGGTATTGCACCTACCTTGAAAACCGAAGGCCCCAGTATTACACACTTACACACACACACACACACACACACACACACACAAATAAGAACAGCAGCCTTCAAGGATATTTGGGGGAACACTACCATATGGCCTCACATTGACTAACATCATTGTATGAATATTAAATTTCTATTTCAGCCACAGCGGGACGGCACATGCCTGTAATCCCAGCACACAGGAGGCTGAGGCAGGAAGATCACTCCAAGTTTGAGGTCAGCTTGCACTACACAGTAAGTTCAAGGCCTGCCTTAAGTACACAGCAAGACGATGTGAAATGATTCAGTACTTTAAAACAAGGGCTAGGGGTATGATCCTCGGGGCCTCACGGTTTGGGTGAATGGGTCTATAATGCCAAGAAAGCGGCCTTCCTGTGAATGCTCTTCTGGGCTGGGCCAGGTGACCCCACCCCTACCCCACCACACCAAGGGCAGCGCAGTAACATGGCGAAGGCATGGGGCTCACCTCGATAGCAGGCAGGGTCTTGCTCGCCTCCGTGCTGCTCTCGCCCAGGATGCTGCCAGCAGAGCGGCCCTCGCACTCGTAGCGGAAGCGCATGCCGCGCTGCTTGGGCTGCTCGGTGATGACCAGGTGGGGCCGAGCTCCGGGCCCTGCCAGCCCCAGCCTGCTCAGCGCGCAGCCCCAGGGCGGGGGCGTGGCGGGGGGCGGCGCCCCGGGGCCCAGGGTGACGGTGCTCAGCGAGGCGGCCCCGCGCGACACCAGGCGCGGGCCCTCGCCCAGCCCCGGCGGAGCCCCCTCCAGGCCGAAACCGTTCTCTTTGATGTATTCATCGATGATCTCTGCAGAAGAAGGCCACAACGTGTTTTAATCCCAGGGGGCACCCCGCTCTCCTTCCATCCCAACGCTTTTTTCCCCCGACTGACAGGGGGACCAGGCCCTTCCCACTGAGCTACAGCCTCAGCCCTTCTTTCCTTCTTTATTTAGAGAGAGGATCTCACTAAATTGTTAGTGTCCAGGCTAGACTCCAAGGCGATGATCCTGCCTCAACCTACCAGCGTGCTGAGATTCCAGGTATTCGCCACTATGGTCCAGCTCCACTCTAGTGGGTGGGGAGCGGGGGCCACAGCTTTTACTGTGTCAAAGCCCTGCCCTGTGCGCTGCACAGTCCAGCCCCCTCATCCCCCAACGCTGCGACCAGAAATCTGGGGTCACTTGATGGCTGTATCAGTCACGCTCCTGCCTGACAAGCCTGAGTCCCCTCGGGACACTTCTCTTCTGGCCACTCTCACCCTACAACAGCTGCTCTGCGAGTCCCAAAGTCCAGCTGCAAGGGTTCTTTTTCTGGAAAACCCTGCGACCCCCGCCTGGCCAGGGAGCTCACATTCCAGGTGTGTGGCACATCTCACAGCTCTACGCCTGCATCTGCTAAGTCTGATCCATGGAGTATATCTACCTCTTTTTTCTGTTTTAAAAATTGGCCCACCATGACAGGGACCACCTCCTGAGACTGAGGCAGGATCGCTGAGGTTTCAAGGTCAGCCTAAACTACACAGTGAGATCAACTCAAACGATGAAAAAAATAGACTTCCTTTCCCTCTGGTTTCCCCACACCCGCTTCTGCCCATCTCCTACGCGGACACTTCCATCACCAGCTCACTGCACACTGTTCCTACCCTTGCCCCTGTGCCCGACCCCCACACGGGCAGTTGGCTTTTGCTTATCCTCTACCTTCCCTCCCAGGGCCCTATTCCCCTAGGGTCAAAGCCAACACCTTCCCCCAAAACTCCATTCGTCTCAGAAAAATAGCACCAGCCCCTAAGAAGAGGGCTGCACCCCCAAAGCCGCTCTCCCCACTGTCTGATCTTGCTTTTTCCCTTCACCCCCACCGACTCTCAGCTCCAAAGGCAAAGCTGCTCTGCTCAGGCCAGGATGCCTGGTGCCTCCCCACCACCTGCTGATCACAGTCACAGTAACGAAGGTCGCTAAAACACATCCAGCATTTCCCCGGGGCTTTGGGAGAGCCATCCTGGGAGCCACACGGTGCCCTGGCGCCATACCCAGCACCCTCTGGACCCCCTGGCCCCTCAGCCCCTGGCCTTTCCCACACACCTGCCCCGATACTCACCCAATTCATCTGTGGAAGGAAGAGAAGAGAAAGGTGAGATCAGAGGGGGCCAGGACTGGTCACTTTCCAGACAGACGCCCGACCCCATCCCTCCGGTAACCCTTCCAGCTTCCTCCCTCCTGGGAAACTGGGGTGATGTGCTGGGGAGTCCACTCCCACCGCTCTCTCCCTCCAGCCCCTGACCTTGGGGACTCGGCATCAGGACATCCTCCACCTAAATCAAACACCACCAGAACATTTAGACCAAGGCTCGTGAAGCACACTGGTGGGTGTCGTGGAAAAGCAAAGAGTCTCATCGTCAGGAAAGCGATGGACACCTGGGTTCTACACAGACTACGGCAGCTCCTCCTCAGCCCTGAGGTCATGGCTTCTCTCCTCCGACAGCACAGCTCTTCTGAATCCAGAGCTGTGTGTGCGGCCTCCCAGCCTCGCCGCGGGGTGCCTATTCCAAATCCCAGACTTAGCCCTGCTTCCCAAGGAAGTGGCGATAGCAGTGTCCTTGGGGAAGTCCTCTGTCACCTCCCAAGCAAAATTGGGCCCCATAAGGGGCTGTGGAGAAATGGAAACCAACCTCCCGTCATGGCACAAGCAGGACAAGGGAACTCCCAGAGAGACACAGCCAGACCTGGCGTCACACCGCATACTCAGGGAAGGACACCGTGAGCCCTTGCCCCACCCAGGTGGTTGCACAGGCTGCCGGCTGAGGACTGATCCATGAGGACGTGCCCGCTGCCAGATCTGCCCTCCTCCCACCCAGGGAGTGGCTCCTGAGGCCAGAACTTTGCCCTGGAAAGGCCAGTCTCTTCTGTCCCTATCACAGGTGACATGAGAAGTCAGTGCCAAGATACTGAAGCTGGCGGAGAGGAAGGGACTTGGAAAATCCTTCCCAGACATCTGTGGTGGATGGACCTGAGGTCCTGGGGACAAGTCAGGCAGTAGCCCTAAAGGGGTTCTACAGCTGCAGAGGGGGCTAAGTCCTGTGCAGCCATGTGGGGTCTTGGTACCAATGGGTTCTGTTCCAATCCTGGCTCTGTGACTTGCTACCTATGTGCCCTGAGCTCATTATTAAAACTTTTTGTGATGTGGTTTCCTCATCTCTGAAAGGGGACAACAAACTTGGCATGGTAGTGCACACATATAATCCCAACACTTAGAACTGCAGTGAGTTCTGGTCTAGCCTGGACTACATGAGACCCTGTCTCAAAGAAACAAAACAAAACCAAAATCCCAGCAAAGCCTTAGTTAGGGGCCAAGTAGAGTCGTGCATGCTTATAATTCCAGCACACAGGAAGAGGAGGCGGGAGGATCTCCATGAGTCCAAGGCCAGCCTGGGCTAGAGAGTGAGACCCTGTCTCAAAAAAAGAAAAAAAGAAAGAGACACAATAATAATGCCTACCTCATTGGGCTTATGTAATTTTCAAAATTAGATGAATGTGTGAAAGTCTCAGAACTGTCAGGTGTTAGGCATCCCACAAACACTGGCTGCTATGGGACAAGGTGTTGGGAGGCGCTGCTTCATGGAACTGAGTCATCTCTTCCCCTTTCCAGGCCTTGGTTTGTCTTTCTACAAAATGGGGAAGTTGGAAGGCACAGTTTCAGAGCTTGGGACTCACAGTTACTAAGTTGACCAGGCTGGGCTCAAACTTGTGATCTTCCTGCCTCAGCCTCCCAGAGTGCTGGGACAGCAGGTATGCACCACCATGTCTGGCTACACCCTCCTATTAAACATCACTAACCCCAAGATTTCTTCATGGCCCCTATTAGGTTTTATAATCCCACATTTATTATTTACATATCTCTTCCCCCATCTCAGTAGGAAGTCCTACTAGGGAAGGGCTGGGCCTACCTCTGCCACTGTTATGGCCCCAGCACTGCCCAGCAGAGGGCCAGGTACACAGCAGGTGTTCAATAAATATTTAGTGAATGGATTATATCAGAATCACTCCCACTTGAAACCAAATACTTTGGTCTCATGGTCCAGGGACACAGTCTTAGTCTTGCTCCTGCCCAAAACCAGTGTTTGGGTCACATCCATCCCTGGTGCCACTAGCCCTCTTGTCACAACCCCTCTAGAAGCCCTCCACCTGTTGCAGAAGCTGCAGTACCTCCTTAGTGGCCAAGCCAACACCCCATCCCAAGACTGAACCCACAGCCTTTGTGACAAGCTACATCCCCAAACTTTTTCAAAATTATTTTGAGACAGGGGCTCGATAAGTTGCCCGGGGTGGGCTTTAACTTGCCATCCTCCTGCCGTAGTCGTCTCCCAAAGTTCAAGGACAGCCTAGGCGACTAATCGAGACCTTGTTGAGGGAATTACAAGCATGCGCCACCACACTTGGCTCAAGCCAGCATTTCTGCGGGTCCATCCAAAGGTTCTCCTTCCACTCACAATAAGACTCTCACCTTCCCTTCCAAATCCCAACAAATTGATGGGAGAACAATGTTATAGTTTGCTCAGAGTTCTTTGTAGCCCAGGAGTTCTCAGCATCTCTTGGGAACTTCCTAAAAATACAAAGTCTCAGGGATCCTCTGATTCAGCTACTGAATCAGAAACTCCAGAAGTAGGGCCTGATGGTTTGCTTTCATAAATCCTAGGCATCACTATCTTGTTTTACTGTATCAGAACCACTGATACAGTAGCTCACTGGCTCCGTGCCTGCAGGGTCCTGAGTTCAATCCCCACTTATACACACACACACACACACACACACACACACACACGCACACACGCACACACAAAAGAGCCACTGATATAAGATAAGTCGGCGGTGGCGGTGCCCACCTGTGTTCCTAGCACTAGGGAAGCTGAGGCAGGAGGCTCATGATTCAAGGCCAACCTGGGAGTTTCCTGCCAGTCTGCACTACAGAATAAGACCTTGTCTCAAAAACAAATAAAATACTGTTTAATGTTATATGCTAATGCTAGTTATCATTACCATTAACAGTTTTACCATCATTAGATTAACAGATTACTATCACTAACGGTTAAACAGTTAACACTTAAGAAGACTCTACTGGAGGCCAGATACTGCTCTGCAAGTGAATCTGTATCAACTCATGGAATCCTCCCACTCATTCCCCGTAAATGGCGGTACTGATATCATGCCCACCTCACAGAAGAGGTCAAGGGAGGCACCGACTAGAGAAGTGACTTGCAGACAGTGGGGGGTGTCAGGTGATGGCAGAGGTGAATGTCAAGATGGCAGTCATAACCGTACTCTGTTGCGCCCTGGGTGCTCTCTTAGATGCCAGTTCCTTAATTATCAAGCTCCTCCGTCCGGGAGTTAGGGACACCAGAGAGGGACACAGCCGTCACAGGAGAACTGACTGAGGTCCTGGCAAATTCTCCAGACAGAGGTGTTCCCAGCGGCGTCTCCACAGGGCCTCCCCCATCCCCATCCCGCATCAGCTGCTCACCTGCGGTCCTGGACACTGCCAGCGGGAGCCCTGAGGAGAGGTCAGCAGCAGTGGGCCCTGTGAGTGGAACGCGGGTCTCAGGGGGACTCCCCCAGGGTCCGCTTCTAGCCCCGCCCCCTGGGCCAGGTCCCTCCCCTTTCTACTGGCAGGGTCCCCCAGTCTCCTTCCCTAAATCTGGCCATACACCCTTCCCTTCATCCTTGGAGCCCTTGGCAACCTCAGGAAAGCCCCCACCCCTTTTTCCAGCCGCACGCCCGACTCTCATTTTCCCGCGTCAAGTCCGCCCCCTGTTCCTCTCCAGGAGAGCCCCACCCTCCTTATACTTCAGTCAGGTCCTGCCCTTCCCCTTTTCTCCCTAGGTAGGCCCCGCCCACTCACACCTCTGAGTGGGTCCTGCTTCCTTCTTTGTATTGAGCCCCGCCCCTTTTCAGCCTCAGGGACAGTCCCCGCCCCATCCACGAGCCAGGCCCCCCACTCTTTTCCATCTCTGAGTCTGGTCCCGCCCTTCCCGCCCCTCAGGATCGCTCCTACTCCTCCTCCCGCGAGGTAGGCCCCGCCTCTTCACACTCTGGCAGACGGGTCCCGCCCCCTTCTCTGCCTCAGTGTCAGGCCCCGCCCCCTCCTCATTCTGCAGCGGGACGCCTCGCCTGTACCACCGGCCAGACCCTTCCCCATCCTCTGCCTCCTCTCGTCCCTCCAATACACCCACAACGCTCACTCTCCTCGGGAAATACCAGGACTCCTGTAGGCGCCCCCAGACTACTGCGGGACCCCCGGAACTCTCACATCCCCGCCCCGCCCAAGACTCCTCGCCTGAACGGCGGTCCTCTTACCCAAGGGCCCCAGCTCCGTCGCAGCAGGCGGCCTGGCGACGCGGCGACTCGGCATGGCCCGGCCAGTGGGGGCGGACGGCCCGGAGGTTGGCTCAGACCGAAGAACGCACGCGGGTACGCCGGCAACCGGGTGACACAGGCTGGTGGACGTCTGCGGGTCGGGCGAGCGGCGCAGGGCCGGGGCCGCGGGCCGGGCACGACGCGCGGCGCCAGGGGCTGCGGGGGGCGCGGGGCCGGGCCGGGCGGGCGGCAGGCGGGGGCGGGGCGGCGGAATTCCCCGGCGCCGCCAGCCTGCGCGCTCATTGGCCCGCACTCCGTCGTGACGTCACGGCAGGGGAATGGGAAAACCCCGCGTGTCACGTGATTTCGGAGGCGGGGCCGGCCGGGAAGGGGAGGCTGGGCTATGTGGAGGGGGCGCGCGAGTCGCGGCTCAACGCTGGGTCCGAGACAACTGAGAGCTGGTTAGAGCTGCTCATGCCTGATCCATTGGGCAGACCGGGAAACTGAGGCTCCCACCCGCTCTCCCGGTCGGACTTGAACCTGCCGTCTCAAGCTGAAGGGAAGCTTCAGGAGAGGGAAGTTGACAGGGCCCTGCTGTTTCCGTTGATGACAGTGATCTTCACCAAACCCTCAAGGTCGCTCCTTGCCTTAGTCTCTTTTACTGTAAATAAGGGATAAAGATATTAAAACAACATTTAAAGTCACAGTGTCAGAATGTGGATTCCTGTTTTGCTCCTGTTGTGTCCCCAACACTTAGAACGTGGTAGAGAGGGTGGTAGTGAATATTTTGGAGGGAGAGGATGGACACCCAATGTATTATTTTGTACTTCTGTAGCCCAGAGCTCTTCCAACCCAAAGCTCAGGAACAATCCAGGAGAGGTGACCATGTGGCCCTGCCGTGGGTACTGAGCAGTGTGCCCAGGCCAGAACAGCCGGCTCACCTGAAGAGTAAGTGCTGAGACTAGGATCTCAGAGAGGTGGCTGAGACTCAGCAGGGAAGCTGTTGGCTGGATCACATTCCGAGCTTCCTGCGTCCTTGAGAATGGCATCTGGGTCTAAAGTGGGAGGCCAAGCGTCCCAGCCTTTGGCATCCTCCACGTTTAAAATTTGAGGTTCCTCCTCTTGCACCCCATGTGGACTCCTTGATCCATTTAATATTAACTGCCTGAGCCCCTGCTGTGTGCCACCCAGCCTGCACTGCACTGGGGCACCACCCTCACCCAGGCTCAGGACTCAGGCCTACTGCCTGCTCACGGCAGATGTGAGCAGCAGTGATCCTCCCAGCGTGGTCTCAAGTCTTGGAGAGCGTGTGGTATGGACTCAAGCTAGACAACTACCAGCAGAGAGCAAAATAAAAGGCAAGCTTTGGTGCTGCACACTTGTAAACTCCAGCATTCAGGAGGCAGAGACAGGAAGATCACCATGAGTTCGAGACCAGCCTGGGCTACTTAGTGAGATCCTCTGTCAAACAAACAAAACATGAAAACTTTCTTGCAAAGGGAAAGGTGGTAAATATGTTAGGCTTTAGGCTTTGAGGGCCAGGGGATCTCAACTCTCCCATCCCACAAAAACAGACAAAAAATAGGACGAGGCCTGACTGTGTTCATATAAAATATTTTCTGGGCTGGCCGGGGAGTTAGCTCAGTGGTTCCGGTGCCTGTCTTGCAAGCGCGAGGACCCGGGTTCTATCCCTGGTAACCACATACCATACAGGGCGTGGAGATTCACGCCCAGCAGCAATCAGTACCACATACCACAGTGCCAGGCATGGTGGCTCACACCTGTAATCCCAGCACTCGGGAGGCAGAGGCAGGAGGATTGCTGTGATGTGAGTTGGAGGCTGAGCTCAGGGCCAGCCTGAACCACAAAAGCAAGACCCTGTCTCAAAAAACCTAAAAAAAAAAAAAAATGTATTTTCTGGATCTCAGAATTGAAATTTCACTTTTCATGTGAAAGGATATTTTTCCTTCATGTATTAATGTCTGACATAACAAGGCTAGAGGGAGGCAAGTCTCACAGCGTGGAATGCAAACCCACCATCATGTTTATGAGCATGAAAGAATCGCAGTATATATATGTTTTGCTTTGCTTTCCTGAGTCGGGGTCTCCCTCTGGAGTTGAGGCTGGCCTCGATCCTGCCTCAGCCTCCCAAGTGCTTGGGGATACAAACATGTGCCACCACGCCTGACATTTGTTAGATTTTTACAAATCTACAGCACTTACAAATGTGAAAATCAGGGGGCCTGGGATTTAGCTCAGTGGTTCTGGCGCCTGTCTTGCAAGCACAAGGACCCGGGTTCAATCCCTGGTAACCACATATTGTACTGGGCGTGGAGACTCACCCCAGCAGCAACCAGTACCATATACCACAGTGCTGGGCGTGGTGGCTCACGCCTGTAATCTCAGCACTCCGGAGGCAGAGGCAGGAGGATTGCTGTGATGTGAGTTTGAGGCTGAGCTCAGGGCCAGCCTGAACCACAAAGCGAGACCGTCTCAAACAAAACAAAACAACAACAACAAAAAAAAAACCCTTAAAAACAAATGTGAAAATCATACAAAAACAGGTGCCGTGTTGCATTTGGCATTCAGGATATGTTCTGCAAACTGGGAATGTGCACGCACATCTGTAATCTCAGCACTGGGGAGGCTGAGGCAGGATGGCAGCAAGTTTGAGGCCAGACTGGGCTCCAGGGTTGAGTCTGAGACCCTGTCAAAACAAAACCAAAAAAGAATCTTGCAGAAAGCTGTGATTTGAGGGTCCGGAGTCAGACTGTCTAGGTTCAAAGCCTTGTTTCTTCAATAGCTGTGACCTCAGGCAACTGACTTCATCTCTCGGAATTTGTTTTCCATCTGTAAAGTGGATCTAATCATAGGATGTCAGGAAGATTAAGGTAGGGGATGGCACTTGTATACAGTACAGCTCTTCTATGTTCCAGGCCCTGTCCTAATCTCCTGTCCTAAATAATTGTGTCACATTATTTTGTAACCTTGCACAAATTTCTCCATTTCTCTAGGTCTCCGTTTTCTCATCTGCTAGGTGGGTACCGCATAGGATTGTTGTAAACATTCAGCTTACAGAATTACTGGAGTCTAACCATGCCCTGCACCATTCAAAAGCTGTGCACCCCTCAAAGCCCACATTCCAGTCATGTCTGGATCTGTGACAAAAGCTCTTGCCACCAACGATCCTGAATCCAAGTGAGACAGCTGGAAAATAGAGAAAGCTCTGTGGTGGCGATGGGATTGCAGAAGAATAAAGCAGGAAATAGGAATTGAGTTTGTAGCTGGAGGAGGATCTGGGAGAGGCCACTTGAGACCTAAAGGTGAGGGATCTGTGTGGTTACCTGGGTACACATATTCAAGGCACAGAGAATGCAAAGGCCCTGACGTAGGAACAGCAAGGAACCCAGAGCAGTGACTGCTGGGAAAGCATGGAAGTAAGGCCAAAGTGGCAGGCCTCCGAGGTGACAAGGACATTGAGTGGCAAACTCAGAGCAAACCACATACAACGCTCAGACTAGAGCTTGTGTCATGATGAGGAGTGACAAAGAGTGACTCTGATAGGACCAGGACCCCACCTGATTGCCTTCTGCTGCTTCCAGTCTCACAGAGGTTGGGGTGGGTGTGGAATTCAGTGGAAGAGCACTTGCAGTAAATACAGGTCTCTGGGATCCATCACCAGTACCACAAATAAGTCAGTTTGTTAAGTGAATAAACGACAGGACATATCAGTCAGAAAGCCTCCTGACTTTTGCTGGGCTGAGCTCACCAGAGCCAGCCTGCGCTGTGTTGGTCCCCTCGGTCCCCACTGTGTGCACCGAAGCCCTAGCCCAGGGCCTAGCTGAGAGCATTTGTGACCATCTCTCCCTACTGTGTCCAAATGTGGACCCCTCAAGGCCACATTTCTGGACACGTCTGTGGCTCTGTGAATGTCAGTGCTGCTCACACACGCACCAGAGGAGCTGGGGACATGATAGTCACTGAGGCAGCACTGGCTGTGTCCTCGCAGGTTTAGGACCAGTGGAGGGAGCCTGACTTGCTCCTGCATAGTGACAACTCAGGGTGGCAAGGCTGCTGGGAACCCAGAGGACATGGAGACTGGGGTGGGCACCCGGAGGCAGACACTGCTGCTACCAGTGGAACTAAGAAACCAGAGGCTGGGGCAAGGAGCCAGGGTGTCAGGGCTGGGCCCTAAGAGGTAGAAGTTCTCTCCAGTTAGGAGCCTGCGCTTTTCTCCAGAGGACAGTAGGGAGCAGTGTTAGGTTGTGGGGGTGGGGGGTTGTGGGAGAAGGGGTGCTGGGGATAGAACTCAAAACACTGTGCATGGTAAGCAAGCACTCTGCTACGAAGCTACATCCTCAGTACCTTTTATTTCTTCATATTTTGAGATAAGATTTCACTAAGTTGCCCAGGCTGACCTCAAACTTTTTTCTTCTGGTAGAGAGAACTGAACTCAGGACCTCATGCTTGCCAGGCAGATGTAGTGCTGCTGGGCTATCCTCCTGCCCCCACCTTTTTCCCCATAGTAACAGGGATTGAACTCAGGACCATGCACTTGCAAGGCAGGTTCTGGAACCACTGAGCTTCATCCCAGGTCTCCTTCTTTCCTTTTTTGTTGACACAGGGTCTTGCTATGTAGTTCACACTGGTCTTGAACTCACTGTGTAGCCTAATCTGACCTCAAATTCATGGTGATCCTCCTGCCTCAGTCTCCCAAGTACTAACATTCCAGGCATTCACGACCATGGCCTTCAGCTTTGTTTTAGATTTTCCTAGCAAGGTGTCGTGGTGCACACCTGTAATCCCTGTACTCTAGAAGGATGAGGTAGCAGGATCAAAAGTTTGAGCCCACCCGGGGCAGCCTTATGACTTACAGGACCCTGTCTCCAAAACACAAAAGGGCTGGGTTGTAACTCAATGTAAAGACCAAGTTCAATCCTCTGTATCACAAAGAGAAAAGTTCTCCAGCTATTGGATGGCACGAGAGGGAGAGTCAGGAGCCCAGGCTGGGTGGGGCCGCAGAGGTGGGAAGCCTGCCCCAGCTGTTCTCATGGAAGCCAAGGGGTGACTCCAGAGTGAATGAGGGGTGCAGCTGAGGGGCCCTGACAGAGGCATGAGGATGGGGCTGTAGGAAGACAAGCGTGGGGCAATGAGGCAGGGAGACAGGGTGGCTTGAGAGCCTGTGCCCCTCTGGAACCTGCCTGTGTACCCCATCTTGGTTCCTAAGAGGCCAGTTCAGTCATGATGCGGAACCTGGGGCTTCCCCAAAGACAGTGGGGAGCCGTGGGTGAGGTGAGAGAGCAGGGCAGGGGATGAGACCCGCGGCTGTGGGAGGGGGCATCACACAGTTTCACAAGCACCTGCACCTCTCAAGGACCACTCTTTCCCTACCTGGCCATGCTGGGTAGGTGGCACATGGAGCCTCATGGACTGGGGCATCTGCAGGCTCACCCCAGAGATAAATTTGGGAATGTGGGGCTCCCAGCCCCCGGGCCTCCAACACCTCACCTGCTGAGTGGGTGCACAGTGACAGCCTGCGTGGGTCCTCATTGCCAATGACAACCCTATACTTTGGGGTGTAGCGCCTTAGGAATTCACCTGTCCTCAGACACTGGAGAGAGGATACCCACTGAGGTGCCACCGCTGGTGGAGGAAGCCAGAGAGGAACACAACTCTCAGGTGGTGGCCACTGCACTCGTGAGCAGGGCCTGCTGGGGCATGGACACACACAAGGGTCTGTGCAGGGGACAGTTGTGGGAGGCCCCTGAGGAAAGCAGGCAGCAGAGGAGTGAGAAACGGGGCTGGCTTTGACTGGAGGTCACTGTCCCCACCATCCCATGACTTGTACCTGCAACAGAGACACCTACCCGCCTCGAAGCTGCTCCTGGAGACAGAGGAAGGTAGGCGGAGGACGGGCAGTTGTTGAGTTTAAGTTAAACACCCATATGAATTTATTAAATCCAGACTGTTAAAGGGTGGTGGTCTGGGAGGAGGGATCAGGGGACAAGGGACAAGATGATGGATGACCGCAGGCGTCCCACAGTGGGCCCCGGCCCCTCCCCTGCCCAGCCCCCCACAGCGCCGAGTCATCGTCACCATGATTCCCAGTAGTGCTAGGGGGCAGGGCGAAATGGCTGGAAACAACACAGGGACAGACGGACAGACATTGCCTCCACTAACAGCGAGCCTGGCCTGCCCCAGCCCCCATGTCACACACTGGGCCCTGGCCGAAGGGACCTCCCACTGCCCAGGCGGATCTGTCCAGGAAAAGGGCCACAGGGAAGGGAGGCAGGAGGGCCAGGGAGGCGGGGTGTGGTCACCAGGAGCCGGACTGGATGAGGAGGACCATGATGGTTAATCCTTTTTCTTGTCCTCTGCTGGCTTTGGAGGGGCCTCCTGGGGCTCAGACATGGAGGCTTCCTCACTGGCTGCGGTGGCAGGCGCAGATGTGAGGGCCCCAACTGTTGTGGGGGCCTGGGGCACGGGGGCAGCTGCTGTGACGTCCTCTCCACTCATGCCAAACTCATTCACACGGGTGGGGTCGACGCGGTAGATCCACCGTTGGTAGAGGTAGATGAAGAACACCACATCTGTGGGGACAGGCGGCGATGTGAGGGAGGGAGATGGTCGCAGCCTTAGTCCTGCCCTGCCCTGCACACCCAACCACCACGGGGCCTCACCATCCCGCAGGCAGCCAATCCGGTACATGACAGGCATCTTGATGACGAAGGCGAACAGGTCGTCAATGAAGGTGTTGAGGGCCTTGTAAGTGAGCATGCGCCACGGCAAGTGGGCCACAGACTTGAGCTTGTAATTGATGAACAGCTGGGGGGTCATGGTGATGAAGCCTACATGGTGGCGAGGGCGAAGCTGCATGAGCACAGGATCCCTGTGCCTCCCAACTGCAGGTCCCACCAAGTTCCTGCTCACTCTGCACTCTCTGTCCAGGGCACATGCTGCCTCTGAGCACTGGCATCTGTCCTGGCCTCTGTCAGGTCTTTGCAGGGCTCCCTCCCTGGCAGCTCCCTGGCCTGTTTGAACGTTATCTCCTTTGCGAGGTCTCCCCCACTCTACTGCGTGCAGCCCGCTCTCCCCTAACAGACCCATCCCAGCCTGGCGGCTGTTTGCTCTCAGGGTTCCCAGGGGACAAAATGCTCGTGTGGGTACAAAACCAGAAGCATGCCGCTCATGTCCTCCCAGGAGTCCTGCCTGCCCAGGGCTGTCGTCACCTGGACTGTCTGTCACGTGTGCTCACCGAAGGTCAGCAGGAAGCCGTAGAGCATGCTGAGCACCCAGGAGTACCAGCCCTTGTGCTCCAAGTACAGGAGGCTGTAGACGGCATAGCAGCCCAAGAGCGGGAAGAGGATCCACGACAGGTACCGGAAGGCCATCTGTGGGTCACACGAGGCTGGAACTGGCTCCAGGCCCACCTGCCACCTCTGCTCCCCATACCCACCCCACCTGGTCTGGCAGGCTGGGCAAGGGAATTTCCAAATGGCCCTGGGAACTCTGGACTTGGCCAGGAAGTAGGTAGAGCAGGCGGGAGATGCAGGGTGTGACATGAGGCCCTAGAGCAGTTAAGCAGATGGCCCGGCCCTCTTCTTGGGAGCGTGTGTGTGCTTAGAGACCACCCCTGGGCTGTGGGGACACTCACGTCGTCATACACTTTGGTGGAGGACTCAATATACGTGGACTTGTCTTTGAAGGTCGGGCAGGGGAAGATTCCCGCTAGCCTGTGCTCCCGGTCCAGCTGCACCCGAAGGAGGAGGCCGCAGTCAGCTGTGCACTGGCCCACACCACCCTCTACACCAGAACAGGCTGCTGCCCTTCCCCCTGTTCCCAGTTCCCCTGCTCTACGTGTGACCCAAAAATCCCCCACTGTGAAAATCCCCTAGGTCCTGGGAGTGAAGCAGGCATCAGGAAACCCCCAGGGACCAGCTCCAGGGTCAGCCTGGGCCACATACCCACCCCCCTCCGCCTGCCCCTGCGACACTATGGCGGCCCAGACTCACCCGGACGTCCATGACCTTGGTTATCTTCCAGAGGTCGATGAGGACCCCGATGAAGACGCTGACCTGGACCACGAAGTTGGTCTCATTGTCCAGGATGTAGAGCAGAACCACAAATGACTGGAAGACGCCGAAGAAGACGGAGCGCACGGAGAGCCCCTCCAGGGACTGCCGGCTGTTCCAGAACTGGATGTCTGTGCAGAACGGGCCTGGAGTGTGAGCAGCTACCCGAGCGGTAGGGGAGGACACCCCTAGGCTCGCTCATTTGCACAGTACCCATCTGAGCACCCCAAAGGCAGGACCTCTGTGGTCCCCAGGCAGCACAGGAGCACCCAGCACCCCAGGGTGATGACGGTCCTGAGGCTACACAGTGTGGCATGGCATTACCTGGCCAGACACTGGGTCTGTGCCACGTCATGGTGCCATCCTTTCTCTTCCACCCAGACAGGAAACGCTGGGGCACATGTTTGGGACCACTTCCCCCACCCTCCAGCCCCTTTCCCATCATCCAAGGGACAGACCGTTGGGCTACAGACCAGCCCAGGCATTGTCTCCATGCAGACAGCCTGGCAAGCCTGTGTCCGCACTGCCCCTCCCATTCCCGCTCTCCCCCAGGCATCCCCGAGCTGACCAGGCTCAGCATCTGCCAACTGCAGCCACAGGGGACCGACCTGATTCATCAGGCCTGGCTGAGGTGACACCAGGCCATGGGCACATAGCCTGGCTCACCTGCCCCAACCTAGGCGCCCACTCACCAGGTCCACCCACCCAACACACTGACCCCCTTCCTCTTGACCCAGAAGGACAGACAGACTGGAGATGGGTTTAGGGGAGGCTCACCTCCCTGCTGTGACCATGGGTGAGTGACCATATCTCCTGCACCTCATTTTTCATCTAGACAGAAGGCAGCCAGGCCGATCTAGCCCAGTGCCAACAGAAGGGTCCAGATAATTGGTATCCTCCCCAACCAAGTCGGGCGATAACACCAACTGACAGATTGCCAAGGGAACAGAGGGAGGTAGAAGGTGGTGCTCAGAGCTGGCTGTATCGTCCTCATAATGGTCCCCCTCCCTCCTCGCCAGATGGTGAATGAAGTCCTGGAAACCCGGCTGCTTCAGAGCTCTGACCCTGGGCAAGTGGCCTCACCTCCAGGCCCCTTGGCCTCGTCGCTGTATGCAATGCCACTGAGGCCGTAAGGACCGAGGCGCTGATGAAGCTCTAAACAGTGCCTGGCACATGGCCACTCCTGACCTGCTGGCCATCAGCATGATCGGCCTTAGGACCAGGGGCCTTTGGGAACAGAGCTCTGGTGTCCCCACTCCAACCTTGTTTGCTCAGCCCAGCAAGCCGTCCTCACAGGCAGCCTGCCCAGTAGGCAACCGGAGCTCTGGGGCTTCCCTGCCTTCGGCCCTGGAGTTTCCCGGCCCTGCTTCCTGGTGGTGCCAGCCTGGCCCTGCCTGAGCCACAGGCCCAGCCCCTCCCTTCCCTGTGTCTAGCGGGAGGGAGCTCCAGAGCTGGAAGTCTCAGGGCTACTGTCCCTCCCCAGTTCACCAGGCCTCTGGAGAGAGGGGCTGAGAACAGCCAGCAGGGGGGTCATGGGGGTCTCCCTGCACATGCTCCCATCCCCAGGCTCACAGGTGTCTCTCGGCCCCACACCTACCGTTCTTGAAGGCTAGGAACTCAAAGACACTGTGGACGATGGACACGATGATGGTGAGTGCCAACAGGTAGGGGTTGGTCTCCAGGAGGGCGACCTGCGGAGGGGGGTACACATGAGCACTGCCTTCCCTTGCCTGGGAGCTGGCCCCTTCCTGTCCCTCTTGGGGGGGGGGGTCGCCTACAGGGGAGAAAGTGTGCCAGCCAGAAGGATAGCAGGTCAGAGGAGGGCAGAGGGGACAGAGAGGGTGGTAATGCACATGCGACCAGGGGAGAGAAGAGGAGGCATGGAGACGGAGGGAGACAGAGAGGGCAGGGCCAGGGGTGTGGGCAACACAAACCCAACAGCAACTGTGGCTCTGGACCACCAAAGCACAGTCTCAGGGTCACACACTGGGCCAGGGATAGGGTTGGAGAATGTACCTAAGGACACTCTACGGTGAGAACAGAGCGACAGAGGGGCAGGCCCAGCCCCAGAGGACAGCCAGGCACACAGAAAGCTGTGGCAAGGACAATAGCCCAGGATCAGCCAGGGCTGAGGGCCCCAGCTCATATCCTCTATGGGGAGGGCGCTGGGGGCTGTGAAACCAGGGGACTGAGGAGCAATGGGCGGGAGTCCCCAGCCGGCAAGCCACTTCCCCTTGTCCTCTGCGGCCACCCCGCCCCACTCACCTTCACTGAGTCCTGCTCCTCATCTGACTGCTCGTACAGCTCATCGCTCAAGAAGTTCCAGGGCGACTTGGTGCTCTGGGCGGCATAGAGCTGCCAGCGCCACAGCGAGAGCGGGCAGAAGGAGACGCGCAGAGGCAGGCTGGCCAGGCTCTCATTGATGGGGTAGTAGTCCTTCTGCAGGTTCCAGTAGTCGTTGAAGTAGATGATGGGGTAGTAGTCGCCGCTCACAGCATCAAACTTCACGTCTGTGGACAGAGAGCCGGACCCGCTGAGCCAGGGGACTGCAGACCCCTGCAGACTGCAGACCCGATGGGCTCCTCTGACAGCACTGGAGGGGAAGCGTTTCTGGGCCCAGTGGAGGGGCCAGGTGGAAAGGGCAGCAGGCGACACAACAGAGGCGACCACGGCTGAGCTCTAATCAGCCACCCGGGTGGCCACACAGCTATGAAACTTCCACATAATTTCCATGTTACCAAAGCACCAGGAATCAGGATTTTGAGAGCGATGCCGCCTCCACTGTAAAAGGTGGCAGTTAAGTACCTTCTTGGAGAACAGCTGGAGGACTGAAAGGGATGCGCTTGCTCTGTGACCCCGGCACATGGCGGGCAGGCCTGGGTCATGGGGTGGGGGGCCTCGGCACAGGTAGAGACCTAGAAATGTCCCTCAGCCCAGGAAGGGGACAGGGAGATCTGCGGCGGGCGGGGGCTTACACTGGTCCAGGGGAGGAGGCACGCTGCCCTTCACCCATGGCGTGTGGTCATCCACGATGTTGATGGTGATGTTGGGGTGCCAGTGGGAGATCACCTCCACAGGCCCGTAGTCTTCGGCCCTCTGTGGGGCAACAGCAGAGGAGCCCAGTGGGTACCAGTGCACACCCAAGGGCTCCTGGAATGATGCAGTGGCAGCACCACTGGCTGCCACTCCCTGAGCCAGCTGACGGCAGCCTGTAGATGCCTGCCCAGGGGTCCCAACCTGGGAGCAGGAGCGGGGCTGAGCAGAGGTGGTTTCCAGACAGCAGCCCCCCTCACATGGTGGCCCGTCTGTGCTTCCAGGGTGACAGCCTGAAAGCATGTGCTCGCTGCCTGCCCCCTGCTGGCTAAGTGGTGTCTTCACCTAGGATGGGCCTGGCAGGACCCACTTCCAGCCAGCCAGAGGCTCCAGTGGCCACTCCCACTGACTTCCGACCCTCCCCCAGGAGCAGAAAACAGGCTGAGGGCAGCAGATGGCCTGACCACGCCCCAAGAGCTCCAGCAGTCTGCAGCTGGGCTGGGAATACCCTGTTCCTTTCACCTTGATCATCTCGGGGTCAGCTTCTGTCTCTCCTGTCAGCAGGTTCTTGGTTTTCTGGAATCTTCGGCGCTTGTACTTGTTGATCACTGAGGGTGGGGAGGAGGGGAGGACATGAGATTTGCACCCACAGATCCTGATGCCAGGCCTCTACCTGCAGCAGCTGCCTCTGGCCTCCCACTGATGAGCCCCTATTGCAAGTCTCGGCAGCCACGTCCCCTCCTTCACAGGGACACTGACACGTGCGCGTCTACCCTCCCACCCGGCAGCCCAGCAGGGGATGTCCTCTGCATACCTAGCACCTCACGGCTGCCTGCTCCTTCCACCCCTGGGCCAGCCAGGCCTCTCCCTCCAGGATGACTGCTGTCACTGTCTCAGGGTCTCCCAGCAGCCACTCCTGTCCAGCAATCTCCTGTCCACCGGGTGACCAACAGTTCCTTCTAACCAAGTGGCACCAGTTCCCAGTGTCCTTTTCCACATTCCTCTCTCTCCTCAGGGCCACACAGGGGCTGTCTCCTCCAGGAGCTCCATGCCCCAGAGCAGACCACATCCCCCCTGCATGGTCCTCATGTCTGACTCCCTCAGCAATTTTTTTTTTTTTTAAATAGGGTCTCACTTTGTAGTTCAGGTTGGTCCTGAGCTCACTATGTAGTCCAGGCCAGCCTCAAACTCTCGGCAATCTTCCTGCCTCTGCCTCCCAAGTGTTGGGATTATAGGTGTGAGCTACCACACCTGGCACTGTGGTATGTGGTACTGGGGATCGAACTCGGGACCTAGCGCTTACCAGGCAGACGTTGGAAACACTGAGCTAAATCTCCGGTCCCCCAGGTACCCTCTTAAAGGAGGCAGCTCTGTCCTCCTCATAACTCTGTCACTATATAATGGACCAGACCCGGTCATCCTTGTGCCCCTGTCCACTCAGCGAGCTGCAAAGCCACACAAGCCATACCCAGTGGGTGTTGCAGGTTCCACGCAAGCCTGGAGTTGCCACGGACCAGACCAGAGTGAGACACTGAGGCCTTAGAGTCCCCAGCCAGGATCGCCCTCCATTCCTCCTGCCAAGGTCAGGAACTTGCCCCAGACACTGCCAGGACTTGCTCACCTGGGTGCCCATCTCTGCCCTTCCTGGGACTTTCTGCTTCCTTATTGGAAGGAGACTGACTTCCTTGCTGCCCCCAGGGCAGGGGATGGGAGATGAGCGAGAGACCTGGCCAACAGCTTCTGGCTCAATCTCCGACAAACTGGGCACTGGGGCAAATTCTATCACTTCCTAGGAACGCCATCCTTCCTCTGGAGACTGGTGAACCAGAGCCTGGTGCTCTTATCAGATGTCATCCGACAAATGTCATCTCCACCCATTCTCTCAATAACTTGTCCCCACAATGAGGGTGGCACCAAGAAGGGGCGTGGGGCCGCTGGCTGGCCGGGCCCTGGGTATGAGCCCTGGCTCTGGCACCACAATCGAGAGCAGCTGCATGGGGAGGAAAGTGCTCCCTGTGTCAGAAGTCAGCAGAGCCACGTGGTCCAGCCTGGAAATGCTGCCCACTGGGCACTGGGCACTGAAATGTCGCCAGCACAGCTGGAGACATGTTAGGCAATGTGACCTGTATACCAGAGGCTGAAACTTGGTGACCCCCAAAAATTCGATGTAAAGAATATTTATTCCAAGCTAGCAATGATGGTGGTGTATGGATATAATATCCGTGGCTAGGTGGCTGAAGTAAGATTGCTGAGAGTTCAAGGCCAGCCTGAACTACATAGTCAGGCAATCTCAAAAAGAAAAAAAGTATGTTATTTCTTTACGTGTATTCCCTCTTGAAATATAATATGCTGAACTCTATAACATTATTAACATTAATCTGTTTTTTTTTTTAAATTGCCTAGATTGGCCTCTAACTCACTATCCTCCTGCGTCAGTCTCCAAGTACTGGGATTACAGACATATTTACTACACCAGCTCACTATACTCTCTACCCTCTTCCCCAGGACACAGCACAGTCTCTTTGGCCTGCTTTCTATCTGTAGAGACACTGCTGCTCTACTGCCTGATCACTGGCCTTTAGGAAGGAAGGTCTGGGGGCTTCTGGGGTTTGTTTGTTTGAATTGTGGTACTAAAGCCAAGTGTAGTGGTGCAAACCCATAATCCCAGCACTTGGGAGGCTGGGGCAGGAAGACTGCTGTGGCTTCTAGACCAGGCTGAACTACTTATCAAGAGCTTGTCTCAATTTTTTAAAAAGAAAAAAAACTGTGGTACTGAGGATTGAACCCAGGGTCTTAACAGTGAGCTGCATCCTCAGTCCTTTCTAAAATTTTGAGATAACATCTCGCTAAGTTGCCAAGGATGGACTCGATTCTTCTGCTTCAGCTTCCCAGAGGGCTGCAATTACAGGTGTGCCACCATACCCTGCTGAAAGGGAGATTTTCTGATCATGATCTTGTTCTCCATTCTGCATGGGCAGGTGACCCCTCCAAACCCCCCCATGTTCCTGCTCTGAGCCTGAGGAAGGAGGCTTGGACGATCTGTGGTGACACTTCAGGCTGACTGCCTGCAGTCTGTTTTGTACTGACATCTATCACACTGGACCTCCTCACACAGTGACACAGATCACAGTCATCAAAGTCAAAACCACAGAAAAAGACCGGCATCAAACGGGTCAACAGGACAAGTGTTGGTTCTGTGAACAGAACCAAGTGTTCATCAGATGAAGGGAGACGAGGCCAACTGCCACCCATCCACCTGGATCACCTTTGCGCAACTCAGCCTGGACCCAGACCCCACGCATCTGTGGGGACCTTCCCTGCAGGTGACAGCCCCTCAGCTATGAAATCGGCCCAACCTCCCCCTAGGCACATTCATGGCACTTACTCAGCATGTGCCTGGCACACTAGCGACCTTTCCAAATCAGTTTTGAGGACTGAGATGGGCTCACAGTAGCAACCACAAAAAAAATAACTATCCTTTGGGGTTCTTCTATATCAAACGAAGCAGGAAGACCTAACACATATAAATGGAATGACATCTGTCACTGTGTCACCCACAAACAGCCAGCTGGGTCTAGTCACATCCAAGGAGATGCTGGGCAGTTTTCAATAAAGTAGTAGCACAATGGGAGACATAGCATTAGGAGAGTGGGAACTTTGGGAAGGAGCCAGGCCCCAGGCTGCTGAAACTCAGCGATAGAAAGGGGCTTCTATGGCAGCCACCGATTCATGGCAGGGTCACAAAAGCTAGGCACAGTGGCACATCATACCCATATAATCCCAGCATTCTGGGAGGCAGAGGCAGGAGGACTGCAAGTTTGAGGATTAGGGTTAGGGTTAGGGTTAGGCCTGGGCAATCTACCAAGACCTCTCTCAAAATAAAGAAAAAAAACACCAAAAACTGGGAATGTAGCTCAGTACGAAGGCCCTAGGTTCAATCCTAGTACCAAAAAGGGATTAAAAAAAAAGGAAATGTCACAAGGTGCCAGGCAAGTAGAAGGACAATTATTAAACCTCTGGAAGACAAGAAGTTAGACAGAAAAGGAAATAGTATAAAACCAAACCATGTTCCCTGGGCACTTCCAGTAGGAACACCAATCACTTCTTCGAAGGCACTTGGGGGGCTGGGAGTAGCTCATGGGAGAGAGCAAGGCCCCAGCCCTGGGTCTGATCTCCAACACTATGTGCACGCACCCACACAGAGCATTCAAACACTAAATATTAAACTAATTAAATTGTATTCCTGTACTGGGATTTCCTCTTCCAGAGGAGAAAGTCAATGAGTAACATCCAAATCCCAAAGCCCAGCTACGAGTGGAAGCATACACCTGTAATCCCAGTACTCAGGAGGCTGAGGCAGGAAGATCACCCTGGGTTCAATGCCAGCCTGGACTACAAAGCCAGACCCTGTCTCCCAAGAAACAGCAGGACAATGTATCAGTGAGGGCATGAGGGAACAGCCGAGGGACCTAGAAAGTGGCTGCATGGGAAGCAGAGCAGGCTTGATTGACTTGATGATATTTATACAGTAAGAGATTTTAGAAATACTGATTCTTTTTTTTTTTTTTGAGACAGGGTCTTGCTTTGTAGTTCAGGCTAGCCCTGCGCTCAGCCTCCAACTCACATCACAGCAATCCTCCTGCCTCTGCCTCCCAAGTACTGAGATTACAGGTGTGAGCCACCACGCCCGGCACTGTGGTATGTGGTACTGGATACTGCTGGGCGTGAGTCTCCAAGCCCAGTATTGTATGTGGTTACCGGGAATTGACAGGCCCAGAACCACTGAGCTAAATCCCCAGCCCTAGAAATACTGATTCTAACAGGAGCAGGCTGTGTCTGAGGTTTCAGACGTCCAGTCCTGACCCTATAGCCCTCACTTACGGTCCCTGGTGGTTTGTACACCCGCACAGAACTGTCTCAGGGAGTGCCTGGCACTGTCCAGGCTGCCTGCCAGGATGAAATGGAGATAGTCCTTGAAGGGCAAGACCTCATCTGGTGAGATCCCTCACCACCTTGCCTTCGTCAACAAAGGACATGAGGGCAGGAATCCATAGCTACCACATAGTCACACGGACCACCTGCAGCAAGGCAGGAGCCCACAAAACACAGGTGCAAATGCAGACTCCCCACACACATGCTCGCTCCGGTCATGGTAAGGGTTATGCCTGCCAGGCAACCACACTGTCACAGGCCACTCCCACCAAGCCTTTGCGTCTCTCCCAGAGAAGTCCCAGAGTGCCTGCTCTTCCCAGCCATTCCTCTGCAGTAAGCTAAGCGTTACAGAGTGCAGAGGGAGGGCACCTGAGCCTGTCCCTCAGACCCAGGTACCCTGGGAATCACTGTCCACCACTTCAGCCCAGGGCCCATCCCCCTGGACAGTGGAGCTGCCTGCAGGGAGTGACTTACTGCGGGACATGTGCACTGTGGCGAGCCGTCGGTACAGGGCCTTCTGCCGGGGGTCTGGGTGGAAGCCACTCTTGGTGAAGTAGACATGGATGTAGATGGAGCCATTCTGCTGGACGCTCTGCAGGGGACAGATGGACAGATGGGCAGGCAGCCACAGAGGAGGCTGGGCTGGGCCTGAGGGTTGGTGCCACCCTGCTCTGTGGCTGTTTACAATGTGCTTGGGGTGGATGTGCAATGATCAGGGAAGAGCCCAGCGCTGGAGTCAGATAGACTCAGGCTCGGATTCGGATCCTGGGCTTGCTCAGAGTCTACTGGCTATAGGGGCTCGGGCTTCCTCTCTGGCCTCAGGGGCCCATCTTTGGGGTCTGAATCATCAAGCACTAACCATGGGAGACAGTAAGGCCTGTCACCATGGCTAGAGTCCCCCACACTTGACCCTGCTGGCTCACAACTCCACGCTGCAGATGAGGAATCAACTGGAGCTCTCAATGGGGTGATGGGGTACAGGGCAAATAAGTGTGCGGGGACTGAGTCTGTAGGCTTCGTGACCCCAGCTCTCACACTCATGCATGAACCTTTCCCAGATTGTCACCTTAAGGTTCCCAGCCCCCGAGAAAGGGGACTATGGATAAGATAGGGCAACTCAGGCTTGGCAGGGAGGCAAACTGCCCAAGCACATGGTGTGGAAGGTAAAGGCAAAACTGTGCCATCTCTGCCCTTTAAGCAGGGCTTGGGTTCACTGCACCCTGATCCACCCTGACGCTTCCAGGAGGCGAGGCCGAAGTCCTCGGGAGCAGCTCTCCTGAGGGCTGGCCTGTTCTTGGCCTTCGCTGGGCCTCAGGCGAGGCCTGGGCTGACATCTCGACAGAGATTGTGTCACTCACCTCAGAATGGCTGTGTTCACACCCTCCCACTACCCAGGCAGAGACAGAGCAGAGGCACCCATACCCTCCCAGGGGTGGAGGGGGAGGAACACAGGCTCGTCCCCCAGGAGGCCCCAAAGAAAGGTCCCTCTCGGGCCGGCGATTTAGCTCAGTGGTCCTGGCACCTGTCTTGCAAGCGCAAGGGCCCCAGGTTCCATCCCTGGTAACCACATACAATACTGGGTGTGGAGACTCACGCCCAGCAGCAATCAGCAATCTGTACCACATACCACAGTGCCGGGTGTGGTGGCTCACCCCTGTCATCCCAGCACTCGGGAGGTAGAGGCAGGAGGATTGCTGTGATCTGAGTTGGAGGCTGAGCTCAGGGCCAGCCTGAACCACAAAGCGAGAACCCGTCTCAAAAAAAAAAAAAAAAGTCGGGGCCGGGGAGTTAGCTCAGTGGTTCAGGCGCCTGTCTTGCAAGCGCAAGGGCCCGGGTTCGATTCCCCGGTAACCACATAACAATACTGGGTGTGGAGACCCCACGCCCAGCAGCAACCAGTACCACATACCACAGTGCCGGGCGTGGTGGCTCACGCCTGTAATCCCAGCACTCGGGAGGCAGAGGCAGGAGGATTGTGATGTGAGTTTGAGACTGAGCTCAGGGCCAGCCTGAACCACAAAAGCGAGACCCTGTCTCAAAAAGCCAAAAAAAAAAAAGTCCCTCTCAAGTCTGCAGCTGGTCCCTGAGTGACCGAGCTGCCCACGGCCCGAGCCTCACAGCATCAGGCCCCCAGGGGAGAGGCCTCTCTACAGACTTGAGCTTTGGGCAGAGACAGCAGCAACACGTCAGGCAGGGTGTCCTGCAGTACTGGAGCCCTGGCTGCCAGAGTCTAGAGCTAGAAAGCCAGAGTTCAATCACTCCTTGGGCGACCTTGGGAAGTCATTGTGTTGCTCTGTACCTCCGTCTCCCCACATGTCCCATCTATCTGCTGGAAGATGTTCCTCCTTCACAGAGTGCAGAAGGCAGAGACAAAGCAGAGGCACCGGTACCCTCCCGGGAGGGGGGGGGGGCCCACACAGGCTCGTCCCCAAGAGGCCCCAAAGAAAGGTCCCTCTCGGGCCAGGGACTTAGCTCAGTGGTCCTGGCGCCTGTCGGTTTCCCTCAGCCACTCTGGCTTGTGGCCGAGCGAGAGCAAGGACTCAATCAGTATGAACGTTATTCTGAAAAGGGGCCGCCTGCCAAACTGGTGACAACCAGGCCCCCTGGACCATCACTAACCATTCCCTAGTTTAAAGTCAGGACACCCGGACAGACGTGATGGTCCCTGCCTATAATCCCAGCACTCGGGAGGTAAAGGCAAAAAGATCACCTCAAATTCAAGGCCAGCCTGAACTACATCGTGAAACCCTGTCCCAAAAAACAAACAAAAATAATTTCAAAAAATATATGAGGTCAAGATACATCACCCCGGAGGCAGTGGGCAGACTCCTGCGCCATCCTCCCCAGAGGCTGAAGGACCTGCTCCCAGTCATGGAGCCCGAAGGCTGAGGCAGGGCACCTTGAGGCCCACCTGTGGGATGTCGAGCTCAGCAAAGTGCTCGTAGCAGCCGTCAGAGTTCTCGCCACTGGTCCAGTCGCCGTACACCAGGTCCTGCTGCTCCCAGAAGAGCGCGGAGGTGGCATTGAAGTCTGTAAAGTGCTCGTGCTCCGAGATGTACACGTGCAGGTTCTGTGGGAGAAGCGGGGCTCAGTGCTGCCCAGTGGAGCCTCTGCGGCCCACAGGGTGGGCAAACAGGAACAAACCCTCACACGACCCCTGTTCCTGTCTTGGTCTAAGCACGGACACCAGTGAGAAAGGAGCACTTGTGCTTGCTGGACTGCAGAGCTCCCCTGACAGCCTCCCGGGAGGGAGCTCCGCAGGCTCGGAGCACAGGGGGAGCTAACATCTCGGAAAGGGTGGCAGGCTCTGGGGAGCTTCCTCCATTTCTGTCTGCAGCCATGAGGCCACTGACCCCAAACAGCTACACAGGTCACCTCCTGACAGTCCTGTGAAACATGGCTCTGCGGGACAGAGTGGGAGCCCGCCCTGCCCTCCTCACTCCCCCTCCTTCTACGTCCTGTAAAGCCAAACACACATAGACACCCAAGAACCCTCTCCCAGAGTTTTTAAACAACCTGGCGAGACCTCTGCTGTCCCTCCTCCCACACAGGCCAGCATCAGGCCCAGTGAGTTTCTCCATGGTCACTCGGGCCACACAAGCTGCAGGTGTGCTGATGTTCCCAGAGCCCAGAGGGGCAGTCAACCTGCTCTGTCCCACCCACCCTGGTCACTAATCACTCCTCCTCTGTCCCCCAGGACATCTCCCACCCAGCGGTTACCATTAAAGTGTCTTTGGGGAACAGGTTGCGGCTGGCGACGCGAG
This sequence comes from Petromus typicus, assembly GCA_004026965.1. Lineage (NCBI taxonomy): Eukaryota > Metazoa > Chordata > Mammalia > Rodentia > Petromuridae > Petromus > Petromus typicus. The sequence continues at coordinate 5,311 of PVIR01018262.1, read as the reverse complement.
GGGCTCCTCCGGGGCCCGTCTGGTCCTGAGGGGCCGGGCCTCGGCGGAACCAGCTGCTGATGGCCCAGATGATGAAGATCCTGTGGAGGGAGGGTGCCGCTGCGAGGCCTGGCCTCTGCCTCCCTCTGGCTGCCTCCCTGCCTCCCGCCAGCTCAAGGACACCTGACCCAGCTGGGGAGATGACAGATGCCCCCACACTATGCCTCTCCAGGCAGAAAGCAAGACATCACCAGGTGCTGGGGGGCCTGGCTAAACCAGCTACGCAGAGTGCCATCCCCAGGTCCTCCAGGAGTTCCCAGCAGCCACTGGGGTTCACATGCTTGTAAACTCAGGTCCAGGAAACTTAATGTCCTAATCCTCTGGGTTTCCAGTAAAAGGAGCTGCCTATGAATCTGGAATCCTGCACCTTAGACACACACAACTTTTGGAAGAGCAACCTTTACAAACTTCAGGTCAACAGAGAAAGGAAGAGGGAGGAGGGAAGTGGATAAGTCCTTATCTTCAGTCACAATGGACTAGGGTTCTCAGACCCACTCTCCCAGCAGGAAGAGCCTGTGCCCAGCTCACTGTAGTTCACTAATACAGGGGCTGGGACACAGCCAGCAGATAGCACTGGCCTCGCACAGGCAAAGGTCTGGGTTCAGCCCCAAAGGGAACACAAAACCCATAACAATCAAAACACCCTGCGCATAACAAAACCAGTGCACGTGCACACTATGGGAAAGATGACCACCAACATGCTAATTAGGTTCTTTTTCTCTGCTTCCCTTCACAATATCGAGGATCGTGGGCACTCATGAGCTACATACATTCCCCAGCTTTTTTTTTTTTTTTTAGGTTTTTTGAGATAGGGTCTCGCTTTGTGGTTCAGGCTGGCCCTGAGCTCAGCCTCAAACTCACATCACAGCAATCCTCCTGCCTCTGCCTCCCGAGTGCTGGGATTACAGGCGTGAGCCACCACGTCCGGTACTGTGGTATGTGGTACTGGTTGCTGCTGGGTGTGGGTCTCCACACCCAGTATTGTTATGTGGTTACCGGGGAATAGAACCCGGGTCCTTGCGCTTGCAAGACAGGCACCGGAACCACTGAGCTAACTCCCCGGCCCTTTTTTTTTTTTTTTTTTTTGAGACAGGGTCTCGCTTTGTAGTTCACACTGACCCCGAACTCACTATGTAGCCCAAGCAAGCCTCAAACTCACAGCAATCCTCCTGGCTCTGCCTTCTGAGTGCTAGGATTACAGGCGTGAGCCACCACGCCCAGCACTGTGGTATGTGGTACCAAGGTTCAAACTCAGGACTTTGCCTTTGTCAGGCAGATGCTGGAACCACTGAGCTAAATCCCTGGACCCATCCCCAGCCTTTTTACAAAATCTTATTTTGATTCAGAGTAGCCCAGGCTGTACTAGAACTCACTGGCCTCTTCTTGCCTCAGCGTCCCGATCTCTCTACACTGGGATTCCAGGCATGTGCTACCATCCCAATCAGGCAGGTCATCTTTGGGTAATTTTTCTCACTTCTTTACACTTTTCTTATTTGAAGTTTAAGGAACACAATACCGTCAGCCCCACAAACTGTGGCAAACTGTAAGCTGTTTCCCCATATCTATCTTCCCTTTCTCCTTCAGTAAGATGAACTCCTAAATTTTAGGAGTGTGAATCCCAGCCACACAGGATAAGACTACAATCCCAATCTCCATTTCAGCCAGGTGTGAACAATTCAAGATCTTCTGACCAATGAAATGCGAAATCGATGTATCACGCAGGCATCTGGGAACTGTGCAATACAGAAAGGAGCATCTCTAGATTTTTTCCCCCATTCTTCTCCCCGGAATATGGATGTGGTAAGTGCATCTCTGGCAGCCACCTCAGCCCATGAGAACAAGGGGTACAAAGTCTAGCAAGGATGGAAGCGAAAGCAGGAAGGAAGAAACTTCTATTGTGGTAATGTAGGGATCCCAGATGGACACACCTGTATAACGCAAAGTGACACAAGAGGTTAAGAGCCCAGCCGCTAAGCTGCAATATGATTAGGCATCCCTAATCTGAAATGCTCCCAAGATCTGAACATTTATGAGCACTGATATGAAGCTGCAAGTGGAAAATTCCACACGTGACCTCACATGGCTGTTCACAGTCAAAACACAGGCTCTTTGAAAGAACTCCCCAGGGACTGTGGGCACAGTGGTGAGAATCACTTGGCTAGTGAGTACAAGGGCTCAGGACTGATCCCTGGCAGGACTAAAAAAAGTAATTAAAAAAGAAACACACACAATTATTTTCAGAGCCAGGTGTGGCAGCACACACTTATAATCCCAGTATTCTTTGGGAGGCTGAGGCAGAAAGATCACAAGTTCCAGGCCAGCCTGCACTATACAGCAAGACCCTGTCTCATGTACAACCCTTCAAAATTTTATCACAGGGTATATAAAGTAGATAGGATCATACATGGATTTGTTCAGCTTGGGTCTCATCCCCAAGATTTATTATATATACCGAAATATTCTAAATACCCTAAAAAATTCAGTATCGTAAACACTTCTGGTCCTAGGCATTCTGGAAAAGGATACTCTACTGGAACCTGTGGCCTCAGGGAAGACGTTTGATCTTTCTAGACTCTTGTTTCTTCAAAGTTTAAAAGAGGTAATAACAGTATCTACCCTCATCAAGTCATTTATAAATGCTACAAGTCTTATACACACATACACCCACACAGTGTGGAATGGCCTAGTCCATACTATCTTCGGATATATTAGCTATTACTGTAATTTGCATCACAGAAAAAAAAATAAAGCTGGCATGGTGGTGCACACAAGTAATGCCAGCACTCGGGAAGCCAGAGGCAGGAGGACGGTTGATACAGTGAGTCCAAGGCCTGAACTGTCTGGTGAGACCTTGTCTCAAGAAAAGATAAAAGACCTAAAACATTCTGGGACCCGGAGGTGCAGCTCAGAGAAAGAGTGTCTGCCTCGTGCACCAGGCCCTGGGTTTGAGCCCCAGAACCACAAAGACGAAAGCAAGCCCTCTGCCATAGAAAAGTACCATGGCCGATGCTGGCATGCAGGGTGCCACCCGTCTGGGCCCCAGTCCTAATTGGGCAGGATCAGGCACAGGGACTTGCCTCTGCCTGCAGGAGCCATGGGGCCCTGGGGTCTGGGGTCTCAGGGGCCGCAGCCCAGCTGAGCCATCTGCTGCCTCCCAGGAATCCTTGCAGTGTATGGCTGACAAAGTTCTGGGAGTGGGACTCTCTGGGGACCCTGCTGCCTCCATGAGAGGCTCCCATTTCAGACTATGCTCCAAGGAAGCAAGTGGGAGCATGGACCAGAGCTTGGCCCTGCTGAGGGGGTGGCCTGTGGGCACCAGCTCCCTGTGTCAAACAAGGCAGAGACCAGCCCGCCCCGGCTCCTGATGCCCAAGCCCCTACAGAACACGCGGGGTCCCATACCCAGCTTCATGCACCCAGTTGGAAGGCTCATGAGTTTTCCGTGCCCCCAAGCCTGTAAGGGATGCCACCTTCCTCACACTTTCAGCCTGATAAGCAGATAAAATTCAGGTGAAACCTATGCTTCAAAGGCATTCATAAGTTCTGAAAAACTTCCCTCCCACCCTATTGGGTCGATGCAGGGATCCCTGAGCAGAAAGCTCCTTTCCATGCCCAGCTGCTGCCCTGCTTCCACTCAGGGACCACAACATAATGTAAGGACCTGCTCAAACCTCTGGGGCGCCACCCTCAACCAAAGCCACTGTCACACAATCAGCTTGAAGGTTGGGGATTTCATAAATTCCTGAAAATAAACCTAATCTTTTTCTTTTTGGGTTTTTTGAGATAGGGTCTCGCTTTGTGGTTCAGGCTGGCCCTGAGCTCAGCCTCCAACTCACATCACAGCAATCCTCCTGCCTCTACCTCCCAGAGTGCTGGGATTACAGGCGTGAGCCACCACGCCCGGCACTGTGGTATGTGGTACTGGTTGCTGCTGGACATGCGTCTCCACGCCCAGTATGGTACGTGGTTACCGAGGCATCGAACCCAGGTCCTTGCGCTTGCAAGACAGGCGCCGGAACCACTGAGCTAACTCCCCGGCCCAATAAACCTAATCTTATTTACCAACTCCAGTGGGGCTGGGGATGGATCTTAGTAGTGCAGCACTTGCCTAGCATGCCCAAGGCCCTGGATTCAGTCCTCAGCATCATAAAAATGAAAGAAAGACAGACAAGATGGAAAGACAGATGAATAGATACTCCATGGTGCCATCCTGCAATCCCAGCACTTAGTAGCTCAGGCAGGACGATCTAGATAGTGAGTCCAAGGCCAGCCTGGGCAACTTGGCAAGACCCACTCTCCAGCCAGGCAATGGTAGCACTGCTTATAATTCCAGTACTCAAGAGGCTGAGGCAGGAGGAGCACAGGAAGTTCAAGGCCAGCCTGGGGTACATAGTGAATTCAAGGACAGCCGGGACTCATAGTGAGACCCTGTCTCAAAAAACAAAAACAAGCAATAAAAATGACCCGAGACAAGATGGTCTGTGAGCATCCACCCAACTGATGTCTGGCGCCTACTCATTGTAAGGAAGGAAATGAACCTCTACTGAGACTGTATTAAAACTCTCTCTAAGGGAAGTGCCTCATGTCCTGAAGCAGAAAGATTTCTCAGATACAGCTTGATGAAAAACACGATGGCGCAGGACAGCGTGTGAGAGGCTGTCTATGTAAAATGAAGGCAAGCACAAAAACTGACCTTTATGCAGAGCCCCCTGGAGCATGAAAGTGACATAAACCAGAGTCCTAAATCATTATGTGGCCAGGGGGAAGGGAAGAGGGTCAAGGCTCGGGGTGTGGAGGCTGCGAAGATGGAGCACAAGACAGGAGCCACGCTGAGTTCTAGGGGTGAACGGTGGGTGCCACAGGTGATGCACCTGCTGTTCCATGCCAGAAGGCGATCGGTGACTTCATCGGAGGTCCTGGGCTACTCTTTATTTTCAGGCTTTTTTTTTTTTTTAAGACAGGGTCTCGCTTTGTAGTTCAGGTTGGCCCTGAGCTCGCTATGTAGCCCAGGCCAGCCCTGAACTCGAGGCAACCCTCTTGCCTATCTCCCAGGTGCTGAGATTATAGGCATAAGCTACCACACCCAGCAAGACTTTTTACTTTTTTAAAAAACACTGAACAACAAAACCAATCTAAAAAAGCAATTGTGGCCAATGTGGACTGAGTGTGTGCAGGTCACAGTGACAGATTCTCACAGAGTCCCTCTGACCCCTGGGGCACGGGAAGTGTGGTTGCTGACACAGCATAGGGGTGGCAGGACTGAGATGTGGAGC
>PVIR01018261.1:0-33574 GCA_004026965.1 Petromus typicus | reverse complement strand
GCGTCATGCCATTTCTCGCACAGTGTGAGATGTAGAATTGTCCCCACCACACATCCCGACCAGCTTGCCCAGAGCTGTCAGAGGCATCAGCAGCCTCATCCGCCCCCTAGCCACTTGGCCTGTGTCCATTGGTGCATCAGTTATATGGAGGGTTCTGTGTCCCCTGTCAGAGCAAGGTGCCACGGTGCGTTTTGGCAGGAGGGACTCGGGTTGGGGATCAGGGATATGAAGTTGGACCCTGAGACAGGCCCGAATTCATGTCTAGATGTGAGGGTGTGGTTTGCTTTTATGCTTGTTTAGTGGATGTTTTGTAGGCCAATAAACAAGTCACTTAATTATATGCTGTTTTCTTATAGTTATAGAGATGGCCCAGGTAATCCTCTTAGACATAATTATGAAGGTACTTTAAGAGATCTTCTACAATTCTTCAAGCCTAGACAACCTAAGAAACTTTACTATCAGCAGGTACAAGTCTAAATTAATGTAACTGGGAAACAGAAGCCCTGGGTTTTTGTGGAAGCATGTCTAACCCAAATGTCTCTGTTTCTTAATAGCTTAAGATGAAAATCACAGACTTTGAGAACAGGCGAAGTTTTAAGTGTATATGGTTAAACAGCCAATTTAGGGAAGAGGTAAGTTTTTCTTATTACTAGGAAGTTTTACTTTTATAAGAGCTTGCCTACTGTTTCTCTTAAAACTTCAACTAAAACACTGAAGAAACGCACTCCCACTATGCTAACATGGGGCGGCATCCCATACAGGATCATCTTCGAACAGTTGTGTCCCCTGCCAGACTCCCCCTGGGGAGTTCCAGACATTGCGCTGTGGCCGTCTCGTTGCCCACATGGACTGCTTGAGCTCGCGTGCTACCTAAGCAGAGGCGTTCCAGCGACGCGCCTCGAGGCTCTGTTTAGATGTCTGTGCCCACTGCGATGCCAGGCTCCCTGATCCGGCCCTGCAGTGTCAGGAGTCTGAGGCTTGAACACGGACCTGGGTAGAACTACCAGGCTGAGCCGTCAAGTTGCCTGGCTCTTGTTTATGGGCTGGTGTCTTTCCACACTGTGAACCCTTTAAGGGATCATTTCCTAAGCTGCCGTCAATCCTGGCTCCATCTGAGGTCTGGTCAGATGGGCCCACGATGAGGGAATTCACAGAGTGTCCGATTCTTAGGTGGGAAGTAATTGAGCACAGTACCATCCAGTCAGAGAACTTGAACAGCTGTTGCCGCACTTTCCTGTGTATGTTCGTTACTGCAAAACTCTTTAACTTTCTCTAAAGTATTGGTATCCTCCTACCGTTTCTTAGGAAATAACACTATATCCAGATAAGCATGGCTGTGTCCGGGACCTGTTGGAAGAATGTAAAAAGGCTGTGGAGCTTGGTGAAAAAGCATCAGGGAAACTTAGGCAAGTATTTTTGAGACCCTTGAAAGGGGTAGGCAGTAGCTGTATTAACCTTAAGTTCTACAGGTGCATCAATGGAAATTGACCCAACTAGAGCCCATCTACATTACTGCCAAACTCTCCTGATGAAGCTAGAGTTTTTGGAGAGCTTTGGTTAACTGCTTAGTAGTCCAACTGCTTAAGTGCAGGATTTCCAAAAATTACTTTTCTGCTAATTTTTATAAGATAAGAAATATAAAAGTGACAGCTATATCAAATATACTCAGTACAAGAATCACCTGGTCAAAGGGACACCTGTGTAGACGACACTCAGGTGGTCAGCATGGAGACAAATGCGCTGCCCAAGAGACCCTTGCAGGGAACAATTAAGCGGTTGAGCCATTTTTCCTAACTTATGTTCTGATGTGACTTAATTTTAGTCACAGGTGAGATGTGGGTTAAAAAAAAAGCCATGCCTATGGAGTGTATGATTTCAGATGAATGAAATCAGACATAAACTGGGACTGTTGACTATTGGTCATATTTGAGGTGCAGTCCCAAGTGTGTACCTCTGAATTGCCGACCCGTACTCAGTGTAGACAGTGTACAGACAAGGCAGGCCCCCGTGGTGTGGTGGTCAGTGTTCATTTCCAAGAGTTGGACGCCATTCATACCTCTGCCTTAAGGCTAGCTAGCAGGACAGATGACCTTCGGGCCTGTTTGGTCCTCAGAATATTTCCCTTGTGGCTTTAATCAACGTGTGAGACTACAGTATTATCTAAAGAGGACCTGTGAGGTCTAAAGAGCAAGCAGCTGCCTGACATGTGCACCCTGGGTTCCTGGTGGGACAAGGCGACTCAGTGCTCAGGGACTAAATGAGGCGCTCTGGCTCATGTGTGGCCGCTTCCTCCACCTCCAGCTTAGTACCAAGATCAGTTCCTTTAACCTCAAACTCGGGCATCTTATGTTCTGTCCAGTCCCTGCTTCTGACAATCCCAATCCTTTTATTTAAGACAAAGAGCAAAACACATCTTTGTAGCGTGGCAGACATACAATTTCTTTCAAAAGAGGACTCTTGCATTACCAATGGGTTATATTTTCTTACATAAGCATATATCTTACTTTTCCCTTTTTTTCTTGTTTTTGTTGTTCGTTTTAGGCTGCTAGAAATTGTAAGCTACAAAATTATTGGTGTGCATCAAGAAGATGAATTATTAGAATGTTTATCTCCTGCAACAAGTAGAACGTTTCGAATAGAGGTAACTCCCCATGTTGGTCCTGGGATATTGGGACCCTTGAGGTGGGCCCACTTGCCTGCTGCGCAAGTGCCTCACAGCGGGGTGACAAGAGGCCTTAGTTTGGTTTATGCACCCGTAGTTCAAGTGCCCTCTGGGGTTAGTTATATTCTTACTAACTTTGCACTCTCTCCTGCCTTCCATTACTGTGCTGCCTTCTGCATTTCACTAGTCTGAAGCCTCAGGAATAGAAGCAATACAGGATCTGTCTGTGGTTTTTAGGGTTGTTCGTTTGCTTGTTGGTTTGTTTTGAGCAAGATCTCACTTTAGTCCGGGCTGGCCTCACATTCGAGGCGATTCTTCTGCCAGGACCACTCCCCTGAGTCTGAGCACCAGGCTCATGTAAGAAGGCAGAAGCACAAACAGAAAGTCAGGTCCTACTGAGTTTAGAGCTGTGCCATTTTCACAAGAATAGTCACATTATTTCTTCTGAGAAAAATGAGGTGATCTGACTCTTAAACTCTCATAGTTCTGACTAGATCTGTTATGGCATTTTGGCAAAAATAAAATTGTAACACGATACCTGGCATAATTTACTTAGAGAGGCAGAGCTCACTGTGGTTCAGCCTGGGCTTCTGCCAGGCTCACTGCTGCTTGGTGCTCTGGGGCCTGCTTGGCAAAGCACGTGTCACGTCAGGGACACATCGGGAAGGGAGCTGGGGAGACCTGGCTGCCGCGTGCCTGCACAGGGATGGCAGGGGGAGAACGCCAGCAGCCATCTCTCTGCTGTAACTGCATTTATTTTCATATTTAAAATGTGTCCCCAGGAAATACCTTTGGACCAGGTAGACATAGATAAAGAAAATGAGATGCTGATCACAGTGGCGCATTTCCACAAAGAAGTGTTCGGGACATTTGGAATTCCCTTTCTGCTGAGGATACACCAGGTGAGAGTAGGAAGTAGCTTGTGCGTGCAGGGCAGTGAGAACAGCTGTTGTCAGTCTGGGCTCCTGGAGTGGTGGCTGCTGTGAGGGGACACTGGGAGTGGCCCTGTGAGCGGGCCCTGAGCACACATGTACTTTGCCTTCCAGGGCGAGCATTTCAGAGAAGTGATGAAGCGTATCCAGAGCCTGCTGGACATCCAGGAGAAGGAGTTTGAAAAGGTGTGCACCTCGGGGGCTGTGTGTTCAACTGACTAGTGAAGCAGTGTGCTCCCCCTCCCCTTTTTTCCCCTACCAGAGGTATGAATGTCCCACTGTACAGAAGTAATGGAAGAGTTTTGATTTTTGTCTCCTAGTTTAAATTTGCAATTGTAATGATGGGCCGGCACCAGTACATTAATGAAGATGAGTACGAAGTAAATTTGAAAGACTTTGAGCCACAGCCTGGTAAGAGCTTTTGCTGGAGGGTTTCTGTTCAGGTGTTGTGATGGGCGGCAGTGGACATCGCTGAGCTCATGTGCCAGCTTTTGCACTCGCACACCTGGGGTGCCCGGAAGCTGCGGTCGTTCTCAGTGGAAGCCGTTGGTGTGCACAGCAGTAGCTGAGCGTCAGACCCATTGCGTTGAGCTGCAGGTCCGCCCTCTGGCTGCCCTGGGTGCCTCTAAGGTGTCACCAGCTGGGAACAGGGCTTAGACCAGGAGAGCCAGCGTCCTTGTCATACCCTGAACCATGGGACAAATGGCCATTTCTGAGTTGGGGCTCCAAATTGGTCACCGAGGCCGGGGGCTTGGGCCACCTGGGTCTCACTTCCTTTTTTTCTCCCCACCAGGCAACATGTCTCATCCTCGGCCTTGGCTGGGGCTTGACCACTTCAACAAAGCCCCAAAGAGGAGTCGCTACACGTACCTTGAAAAGGCTATTAAAATCCACAACTGACTTCTTCCCATGTGTTGAAGGCGAGGGACAGCGTGTGGATGTGTGCCCCTTTTTAACAGCCGTAGAACTCTGGTACACGTGCACTCTAGCAGAAGTCTCCAGCAAGAGGATTTGCTGCTGATGTTAATTTTATTTTGTTGAGGCTGTTCAGTTTGGCTTCTCTGTATCTATTGACTGCCCTTTTTGAGCAAAATGAAGGTGTTTTTATAAAGCTTGGATGCCAATGAGAGTTATTTTATGGTAACCACGATGCAAGGTGACTGTCAGCGCATGGGAGAAGAGGTTCCCAGACATGTCCTGGCACCGGTCTCGGGCCGTGTGGGTGGCCGTGCCGCTGCCTGCCTGGGGCCCCGCTGCCTGCCTGCCACGGCCCTGACTGGTGCGCGGGCTCGTCTGACTTCCTTCCTTCAGTTGTCCTTCCAATGACCTTTTGTGCATCTGTAAAGGCAAACAGAGAAACTCACAACCTAATAAATAGCGCTCTTTCCTTCCTCGTGTGCACTGTTGGCCCTTCCTCGGGTTCCCCTCAGCTGCCTGGGGTCTTTTGAATAAGCCCGTCCTTCCGTCAGCCACTACTGTCCTGCAGCCCGTTTGCAAAGTGGGTGCACTCAGCACAGTCCCGACAGACAGTTTGGGGTCTTTTTATTAAATTGACAACATTGTTAAACACAATTAAGGTTTATTCTGCTGGCTCTCAGCAAATTTAATGATCTAAACAGTTGATGTGAGCAGGTGAAAGGGTGACAAATAGAAGTCTGAGGCAGTGGAGCAGACAGGAGGACAGAGCTGTTAACAAGAGGGGCATGCTCACTAGCGTTAGGAAGCTGTTGACTTTGTAAAAAAAAAAAAAAGGTTAAATAAAGAGAAAGGAAAAATGAAATTGTATATTTAATGGATGAACATGTACAATTTGTCACCGGGAGGAGGTTGCTTCTTTTTGGGTGAGTCTGCAAGTTGGATACTCACTGTGTGTGGCTTTATTTCCACCCAACCTCATTGCCTTTTATTTTGGAGTTAATGCCAGCTGCGTGTCTAGTTTTGAGTGCAGTAAAATAGAATCAGCAGATCACGCTTCTTTTCCTCCTCCTCCAATATTTTCCATTTGTTTCTGTAGCAGCGGCGTACAACAACCCTTCCTGTATATTGCCTTTTTGCTGGAAAACGTTGTATGTTGAATAAAATTTTCTACAAAAATTATAACACAGTGAGTGACATGGAAGTTCAGGAAGATGTCTGCAAACCCTGGATATTGGCCCGGGAAGCCCTTTGACCTCTGCCTGCTGAGGTTTTTAAGTGGTGTCACTTTTCCTTCTTCATTTTAGGGTGGCAAAGGGTAGTGGGAGCATGGCACAACCTTTACCCATAGTCACTTTTGGGCATAAGAAATTCAAAACTATCTGCAGACAGGACCAGTGTACGGCTGCGATGACAACACTGCGGGGTGTTGGAAGGTGTCCAGGGCAGCAGCCGCTTTGGAGCCCAGGCCCCTGCTCTGGGCAGGGCTGTTCCTCGAGCAGCTTCTGCCTGCTCTGCACTGTGAAGTGTGTGCCTTCCTGATCCGCGCTCGCTTCTATTGAGCGGGATGAGTGGCAGGTCGTGCGGTGGCCGATCACGTTGAGTTTCCAAATGAGCACGAAGCTGTTTCTGTTGTAGGCTTTGGCAGGGGTTGGATAGAGTCCGAGGTAACTAAAACTACTGTCCCTACAATATTAAATGACTTTTCTCAAAGAACCTCCTCACCGTGTCCATTGTGTGTGCGCTGCATTTATATTTCATTTATTGCAAACGCAGGTATGCAGCTGGGCTTGGGGAGAGGAGTGGTGCTTCTTGAATTTGAAGTAGGGAACCTGCTGCCTTCCGAGCATGCTCATGTGTCCTCCCACTGCTGTGCGCTGTGGCCTTGGATCTGGAGTGTGCCCTCCGTGTGGGCCCTTGCCCTCCATGGACATTTCCAGGAGTGCTGAAGGAGTGTGTAGTCCCTCACTGGTGGCAACAGTGGGTCCGTGTACACAGGCTCTTGCCCCGTGGCATGAAGACTGTCCCAGTGTCCCATGCCGGCTCATTTGGGCAGGAATTGCTCTTTCTCTTGGAGCTTTAGCCAGCCATCAGAGCAGCGAGTGTGCCCAGCTGCTCCCTGGGGACGACCAGCTCTGGTCAGAACCACCCTTGGCGTCTTGTGTGGAGACGCTGAGCCAGTGTGGGTGCGTCCTGTGACCGGAGAGCAAGGGGCTCCAGAGGCCACTTCCACCTCAGGAGGATGCTGGGGTCCACTCTGCCTGGTACTGAGGCCTGTGGTGATTGAGTCACGAATAAGGTCTGGGTCTGGATCCACATCCCCAAGGAGAAGCAAGATGAGGGCCAGGGATTTAGCTCAGTGGTTCTGGCGCCTGTCTTGCAAGTGCAAGGGCCCAGGTTCAATCCCCGGTAACCACATACCATACTGGGCGTAAAGATTCATGCCCAGCAGCAGTCACTATCACATACCACAGTTCTGGGCATGATGGTTCATGCCTGTAATCCCAGCACTGGGGAGGCAGAGGCAGGAGGATTGCTGTGATGTGAGTTTGAGGCCGAGCTGAGGGCCAGCCTGAACTACAAAGCGAGACCCTGTCTCAAAAACAAAAAAAGATGAGTGGTAGCTCCATACAGTGTCTGCACCGAGGGGAGATGAGTGAAGGCAATTGTGTGGTTTTGTTTTACTGCATCACAGCCTCAGTCTTGGACTCCCACAAGGCAAGAACTACCACTAGCCCTGGGCTGGGCTGTCCTGGCCACACAGCCGCCCTGGGAGAGGTTGCTCCCAGCAGGACTTGCCCTGGGTTGAAGGGGAGGAGCTGACCCATGTTGAGAACCCAGGACCTCTCTGGAGAGAGTGAGTCAGTGACCCTGGAGGAGGCCCTTGCTTCTCTGAGAAACAGGCACGTTTCAAGTGTCCGGTTGGGACTCTTGTCCCCAAGACTGGCTCCCACCAGCCTGGACCTCTTGGCCTGCCCTGGCCGTGGTGGGGTGCGTGTCCACGCTGAGTCCTGCAGGGACCACAGTGCTCTAATCACGGGTCTGATGCGGACCTAGGGGGTCATGGCGTCCTGTGCCTCATGCACTCACTGGCTCTGTCGAGCTGGTGCTGGCACCACCCTTCTCCCTGGGGAAGCCCTCGGGCCTGTTGGTTTCCTGGGTGGGAACCTCATGAAAGCACTTTGCTGTGGGGCAAGTGGGAGTTTGGGTATCTTGTGACTTCTAACTCTGGCTGGGGAGCAGGCCCATGGGTAGCCCCTGCTCAGGCTCATGGGTAGCCCCTGCTCCCAAAAGTCCTTTTGGGAGCAGGGTTGTGTGGGTTTGAGGCAGGGCCTACCCTTGCCACCCACTGTGGGTGTTGGGGAGCAGCAGGTGGAGGGACTCAGGCCATTCCTGAGGCCCACACTAGCCGGTAGGTAGTAACGCTGATGTCTGTCTGACCCTCCTGCTGGAAAGGAATGGGTCCCTTTTAACCTTTTCATGAACGTTCCTACAAAACTGTCCTTAGGGTGGGGCAGGAGGTATAGAAAACCACGTCTGTCAGAGGTCCAGGGAGTCCTCCTGCCACATCTGGAGTGCTAGTAAGACGAGCAGGGGTTGTACCAGGAGCTGCTTAAGGCTCCCTCTGGTTCCATGGCCTTCGGTGCCCCTTGCTTTCTGAGCCTGCCAGAGGTAGGAGCCACAGGTGGACCTCTGCCTGCTGCCAGGCTGGAGTGGGTATGCAGCAACTGAGCAGCCCCGCTCCGCCATAGCAAGAGCTCCACCCGGCCATGACCGTGCCCTCCTGGCCTTCCCTGTGATAAGATGCAGCATCTAGTCCTATCTCGGCTCCAGCCCCGCCAGATGTGGGTGGAAAGGAACAGTAGCCAAGAACTTGGCATTAACACACTTTGCAAATGTTCATCACAAGGAAATGAAAGAACGTGCCAAGCAGGGGGCTGGGGTCTTGTGGTTAGGAACAGGCAGCCCGCAGCTGGGAAAGAAAACCTTGGGCTTTGGGGTTTTTAAGAATATATGTCGCTGGATGCAGAGCTGAGGCCCCCTGGTGGCGGGATGGAGCTGCCCCCGAGTTCTAGTCCCCGAGCCAAGCTCACCTGCTAGGGAGGAGCCGTGTTTCTGTGGAGGATCAGGTCCAGGCTTGGAGGAGAGATGCTGGGGGCCTCTGAGCAAGGCCTGTGGATTAGAGGCCACAACTAGATGCCAAGCAGGTGGGCACTGTGCCTTCGGCCGAGCCATGGGGCCAGGGTCACGAGGCTGAGATGGGGCCAAATGGATGCCGCGGACAGCAGCAGCTAGGAAGCCTGGATTTTCCACGTGAACTCTTCCACTTTAAGTGATATTTTACTACCTGGGAGTGGTTTCCATTCCAAGGCTCTGGACTGCTCTTGGGTCAGGGTTAGACAAAATCTTGCAATCGATTCAGGGTCAGGGCCCAGCGGGGACCCAGCAGGCTGCAGGGCTGTCTCAAGACAGGCCCTGGTGGCATCCGCCCAGTGAGCCAGGCCCCGAGTGCTCGCCGTCAGAGGGGCTGTAGGCCGGCAGTCAGTCCTGTCCCAGCACCTGCATGGGAATTCTCATCCAGGCAAGGCCACGGCGAGGACGGGGTTGAATGAACCTGCGGACCAGTTCAGCCCAGGCTTGGTGGCCGTTCCTATAGTTGCTACAGGCCAAACCCCTCTGAGAACCACCACAACCCAGACAAGCCTTTTCCCTGCACCCTGGAGGCTGGCACAACCCACGTGAGGTCCCACAGCCTCTCCTGGGCCGATACTGGTGTGTCTGTCCCAGGGCTTTCTCTTTTCCTGTGCTGACCTGGCTTCTGTGTCCCTATGATGACAGGGCTTCCTCGGCCTTACCAGCGTGCACCCTCATCACGGTGGCACCACCTAATCTGTCACCTCCTCCCTAAGGATCCTGCCAGGACAGCCTGTGTCTGGGTGTGGCAGTGCGGCTGCTGGTCCTGCATGGCCCCCCCCTGCACTCAGGGCTCCCAGTTGTCCAGGACCAAGCGGAGACAGCAGAGGGGCCGCGCAGGGACTCGGATCTGTCCCTGGTGGGTGTGAGTGTGGCGTGAGGACCTGCCTGGCCCTATCTCCCATCAGTGCTCGCTGGCATTGCCCCCATCCCGCCAGCTGTAGGTAGTCTGATAAAATGCTGTCCGTTTGAAATTTTTAAGAATATATGTCATCACCGCCCACATACTTTGTACTTATTTATCCCACCGTTCTTGCCACTTTCCGAAGCAGCTCTAGAAGTCCTCTTTCGTGAGTGTCTTTTGGTTGGGCTGTGGCTGCTTCAACGTCCTGAATTAGTTCAAAATTCCTGATCATGGCCCTTTTGATTGGGCAAGAACTGGAAGTCACGCACTGCCAGACCATAAGGCGGGCGAGGACATAGCCAGGGGTCTTGCTCTCTGTCTGGTGGCAGCCTGCCTCTGTCTGGTGGCAGCCTAAGTGGCAGCAGTGTCCATCCCAAAGGGGAGGGTTTTGAGGAGAATTCATGGCAGGGGGTCTTTGATGTAATCAGCATATACAGATGTGAGTACTTACTGTCTGCTTGGACCCCTGCCTTGTACCCTCAGGCTGTCCACACCTTTCCTCCCTGAAGCAGAAGTTCAGGGTAGATACAACTGAGTTTCTGTCCAATGGTCCAGTTACTGGACTGTCACAAATCGCTCAGGCATGGGCTTCCGGGTCGGATAGGCCGGTACCTGCTCTGCGCTGTGCGTGGGTATTAGTGTAAGAGAAACCCATCATGGTGCAGGTGGCCACAGTCACAGGCTGGCATCTGCCTGTGTTTCTTTTTTTTTTTTTTTAAGGTTTTTTGAGACAGGGTCTCACTTTTGTGGTTCAGGCTGGCCCTGAGCTCAGCCTCAAACTCACATCATAGCAATCCTCCTGCCTCTGCCTCCCGAGTGCTGGGATTACAGGCATGAGCCACCACGCCCGGCACTGTGGTATGCGGTACAGATTGCTGCTGGGCATGAGTCTCCACACCCAGCTATAGGTATGTGGTTACCAGGGAATTGAACCCGGGTCCTTGCGCTTGCAAGACAGGCGTCGGAACCACTGAGCTAACTCCCCGGCCCTGCCTGTGTTTCTTTGCCCTAATTTTTCCCTCACTTCTATTTTTCAATAAGGTTCACCTTAAAGATGGACAGAACAATTTTTTTTTTGTATATTACAAAATCTAAAAATCGGGCCAGGGATATAGCTCAGTGGTTCCAGCAGCTGTCTTGCAAGCGCAAAGGCCTGGGTTTGATCCCCGGTAACCACATACAATACTGGGCATGGAGACTCACCCCAGCAGCAATCAATGCCACATACCACAGTGCCGGGCGTGGTGGCTCATGCCTGTAATCCCAGCACTTGGGAAACAGAGCCAGGAGGATTGCTGTGATGAGTTTGAGGCTGAGCTTAGGGCCAGCCTGAACTACAAAGCGAGACCCTGTCTCAGAAAAAAAAAAAAACCAAAATCTAAAAATCTATTTCAGCTGGGTCTGATGGTAGCACACACCTCATAGACTCTCAGCTACTTGGGAGGCTGAGGCAGGAGAATCACAAGTTCAAATCCAGCCTGGGAAATTTAGTAACTTAGTGAGACCATGGCTCAAAATTCTGAAACTGGGCTGAGGATGTAATTTAATATTCAGCTCTGGTTCAGTCCCCAGTACAGCACAGAAAGCAGGGCCTGGGGGCATGGGGTCAGTGTAAAGCACTTGTCTAGCATGTGAGACGCGTTGCATTCTTTTTTTAAGTACATCTGTACAGTACATGACAGCATTCATTGCAGGGAGTTGGCCCGTGTACAGAATACATCTTAATTCCCCCCTCTGAGGCTCTGGTTTCTACCCCTAGAATGAGGGTGGTATCTGATTTCCTCTATGCCACTCCCTCGCTGTCCTGGTCTCCAGATAGATCTCCCTTTTACCCATTCAGTAGCCACCAGGAGGCCTCTACCTCCCTGCAGTTCCTCTGTGGTGCAGGCTGCTGAAGCAAAAGCTTCAAGGACTAGACCTGGGCGGGAGGGGAGCCTTGCAGGGCCGTGGGAAGATCGGTCCCTCTCTGCTTTCATTAACCTCTGTCCCTCCCAGGTTCTAGGGGTGCCAGGAGCTCAAGATGTGCCCAGGGAAAGTGACGGCACAGGGGGAGGGACAGGCTGTCAGGGCGGGTGGCTCAGGGTGAGCCACAGTGGGTTCAGGCTGGCCAGAGTCAGGAAGGGAAGCAGGAGCCAAGTTCAGTTAGTCTGAGGGTGCTGGGTTTCAGGGGTGTCTGGTTCAATCCAAGCCACCCGTCTTAAGTGTCCTCACCCTGAGCTGACCACTGGCTGCCGGTGGGGACAGAAGGAGCAGCCCAGACCAGGTAGGGAGGGCATCAGACTGTTCCTCCTTGGAGGAGAAAAGGGGGATGAGGGCCAGGGATAAAAGCTGCCATGTGTGGGTCAGGGATTTAGCTCAGTGGTTCCAGCGCCTGTCTTGCAAGCACAAGGACCCAGGTTCAATCCCCGATAACCACATACAATACTGGGTGTGGAGACTCACCCCAGCAGCAACCAGTACCCACATACCACAGTGTCGGGCGTGGTGGCTCACGCCTGTAATCCTAGCACTCGGGAGGCAGAGGCAGCAGGATTGCTGTGAGTTTGAGGCTGAGCTCAGGGCCAGCCTGAACCACAAGGTGAGATCCTGTCTCAAAAAAAAACCCTTAAATAAAAACAACTGCCACGTGTGAGTCCAGTAAGGGGGTGGCACTGTCCCCACCCAGCAGGGAGGGCATAGGGCTGGAGGGTACTCAGGCCAGGCCTATGAGGAGGGCAGGGCAGGGCTGGAGGGCACTGCAGCCCAGGGGGGAGAGGGGGAGGCTGGAGATGAAGCTTGAGGTGCAGACCTTGCAAGCAGGGGTTGAAGAAGCTGAAAGCTTTCTAGGGGCAGCGGGAGCCTCTGGACACCGGGCTGAGCTGGGGTGGGTCCAGGGGGAGCGCCAGGGGGCAGGAGGGGATGGCAGGCATGGATCCCCGGAAGGTGGGAGGTGATCCCCAGACTGACCTCAAGCCCAGCCAGCGCGCCCCAAACCCCTCAGGTTCCAGGCTCTGTGGGCTCCAGCCCCACCTCGCAGTGACAGTGGAGCAGAAGAGGGCCCCTTCCTTGCCTGGACCCCGACCCCATGGTTCCCAGTGAAGAGCTTGCACGCCTGCCTGCGTCAGTAATGTTTATTCCTCGGGTCACAGGCGGCGGTGGTAGAACAGCTCGTGATGGCACACGGGGCAGGAGTGTCGCACATCCATCAGCCCTTGCACACAGAAGGGCAGCAAGCAGCAGCCCAGAAAACACCTGCAGCCTCGAGAGGACAGTCATGAGTAGCGTGTGGGCCACCTTGTACCGCGGACCTCCAGCCACCAGCACTGGGGCAGAGCCAGCCCGAAGCCTCCCACTTGGCAGCTGCTGCTCCTGCCCTCGTCTCTCTGGGCAGCACGCTGGGTGCCCCCCCACCCCATGCCAAGGCTCAGGCCACTCACCCGAATATGAGGAGACCGGTGCACAACAGCCAGGACAGCAGGCCGGGCACGGGCGAGGTCACCGTGATGACATAGTTCCCACAGTATGGGCACAAGGTCTGCATTGGCATGGAGGTCGTCCTCGGCATGGTGTGCATGGCTGGGGAAGGGAGTAGGTCAGACCCACACCCACCACCCCTGTGCCAGCTTCTCAACTTTATTTTTGAGACAGGGTCTTGCCTTGTAATTCAAGTTGGCCCTGAGCTCACTTGTAGTCCAAGCAAGCCCCAAACTCACAGCAATCCTCCTGCTTCTTCCTCCTGAGTGCTGGGATTACAAGCGCGAGCCGCCATGCCGAGCACTATGGTGTGTGGTACTGATTGCTGGTGGGAGTGAGTCACCATGCCCGGCAATGTTGTGTGTGGTTACTGGGGACCTTGTGCTTGCAAGGCAGACTCCAGAACCAGAACCATGAGCTAAATCCTTGGCCCAGGCTTCTCATCTTTGGCCCCCATCTCTCATCATTAGCCTCAGACCACTCCCTGATCAACACCCTCGGCCACAGTGAGGAGAGGGACCCTGGAATTTCCGGGAGCTCCTGGGTGTGAGGCCCTTCCACTCTGCCATGTCCCGCCCTTGCTCATTCTCTTGGGCTAAATTAGCAGAGGTGGTTTCCAGCCCTGCCTGGCCCCCAGGCTGCAGCCAGGACAAACACTTCCGTTGGCTGCTTTGACTTTTTATCTGGTGGCCCTCATGCATGGGGTCGCCAGGCCACCACTGCATCCCAGGTCACGAGGATGTTGGGTGTGGGTGCAGCCCAGTGCTAGGAGGCTTGACCATCATGCGTGCATGTGCGTGCATGCGTGCGTGTGTGTGGCCCTGGAGTCTACTTCCTGCACTGCAAGCAGCAAGGCAGAAGACTAATGAGAACAATTCCTAGTGTCCTGAGTGGGGGCGGGGAGCTATGCTGATCCCAGACTTCGGTCGGGCAAGGGGTGCTGAGGTTTGAGGTGCTGGGTCCTGCGGAGCAGGAGTATGACGTGTGCCCCGTGTGGCAGGAAACTAAGGAAAGAAGTGTGCCTGGCTGGGGCATGTCCCTGGGCTCTGAGGGCACTCTCCCACTGCAGGGTGTGGGAACTGTGCCAGTCTGAGGCTGCTCACAAGGGACCCTCAGCCAGCTATGGTCTGGGCAAGTGTCCAGGACCACGTGGTAAAGGCTTGTCTCAGGGGTGCGTGACCAGGAGGCGGGAGGACCCTTCGGGGTGCAGTTGGAGCCTTTGGAGAGGGCCATGGGGCCCGTTCAGTGTCTGCTACCTGGCTCATACACGCATTCTACCATAGCCATCAGGCAGCCTCACAGAGGACCTGGGTAATGGGGCCACCTGATCTGGTCCTGGAAACCCCAGAACTGAGAGCTACCTTCTAACCCTTTCCTCTTCTAAGGTCAGTGCCTCATGCTGGGCATGGTGGTGCGCACTTGTAATCCCAGCTCTCAGGAGGCTGAGGCAGGAGGATCACTGTGAGTTTGAGGCCAGCCTGGGATACATATTGAGACCCTCCCTTAAAAAAACAAAATAAGTAAATAATAATAAATAAAACAGATTCACGGCCTCAGGGATAGTCTTTGCAGCAGCAGTGCATAACCGAGTAACACATCCTGGCCAACAGCCAGCTCCTTGGCAAGTTTGTCTAGAAGCCCTCTGTCAGCCTCTGCTGCGGGGTTGGGTGTGGCAGGCTTAAAGGGCTTGTAATGTTTAGAAACATCTGCTGACACCTGCTGTACACCTGCCCAGCCCCCCAAGCTCGTGTTGGAGTCCGGAGCTTTGGTGGTGGGAGTGAGTAGACACCAGGGTAGACAGCTTCATGCCGTAAGCTGTCCAGGCCACAGAGTGTGGCGCTGGGCAGCAGGGTTTTGCTGGAGAGGTCCATTCATCTGTCCATCTGGCCAGCAGAGCCATCCTGGCCGTGGCGGGGTGCTCTGCACTTACCTGGGATTGGGGCGCCGGGAAGAGGAGGGTAAGGAGACAGCTGTGGTGTAGGAGACTTCGGCTCTGGAGGAGAGCAGAAGAGGCGATCTTCAGAATGGGCCCCAGGCGTGCCCAGACTGCCTTCTTGTCTGGTTTGCAGTACTGACATGCGAACCCAAGGCCTTCGCGCTACACTACACCCCAGTCCTTTTCTTATTTTCTGCTTCGAGATGGGCTCTTGCCAAATCACAAAATGGCCTGGCGGGGTTTCAGCTCGTGGTTCTCCTGCCTCAGTTTCCCAGAGTGCTGGGATTGCAGGTGTGCCGCCCTTCACCAAGCTCTAGGCCTGTTTTGACCATCGCTGTTCAGCAAGTTGGGGGAGGAGCCAGGATTTGAAGCAGGCCATTTCTGTCTGCAGTGGCCCCGATGTACTGTGTGGTGGGCTCTTCCCGGAGGAAGAGGAGGCAGGAGCACTGGGCCATCCGCTGTGCTGAACACTCAGCGTACTTCTCCCCAGTTACTCCTGGGAACTGCCAGCCCGGCGGTGATGTGTGGGCTCTTCCAGACTCAAAGCAGGTGCAGACAAAGCCCAGACAGCTTGAGTAACTGGCTGAAGTTGCCCAGTAAGCATAAACATGCCCGACTCCAGAGCCCTGCAGCTAATGTGCTGTCGCCTCTGCCCCCATCAACCCCTCACAGGAGGGCACTTGGGGTCCTGGTCCACCCTGCACAGCAGTATACACACTGTGTGTGCTGCCAGCTCGGTGCTCTACCTCCTGGTCCCACCCCTGGCGGGGGAAGAGGCCATACAGGGTCCTGGGTGTCCAGTGTGTGTCCGAGGAGGAGGTGGGAGCCCGGTGGTCCCCATGGAGTCTGGCCAGTTGGGATCACTGTGTTTCCAGGAACAGCACTATAGGCCTGGTGTCCACAACCAGTTCTCCGCCCTCCCAGGAATGGGGCCTCCCAGAACATGGGTCCTAAAGAGTAGGCCGCCATCTCCGCTTCAGCCCAGTCCGGATCCCGTGGGAAGGGGAGAAGCCTCAGCCGCCCAGGACGCCAGCCGCCCTACCCGCATTGCCCTAGAGGAAGCCGCGGTCCAAGAAGCACATTAGCAAGGCCCTCTGGATTCCCCGCAGCACGCAATTAGTCACAGGAGGGGGCCCTACCTGGTATGGGGTGGACATCAAGCTTGTTTGGCGAGTTCTGTGTGTCACTGTGAGAGAGAAGGGTGAGGTGGGAGGCCCTGGCTGCCCTTGGTCCCTGCCGGGGCCCCTGGAGGGTGTGGCAGGACTTGGGGGAGGGCGGTGAGTACCCGAATTAGCCCCCATCCTGCGTGATCTAGTCTCCTCCTGCGCCCCCTTGGGAAATGTCCCTAGTGTCTGCTTCTGCAGGCCTCGGCCAGCCCCACCCCCAAGTGGGGACCTCACCTTGGGGATGGTTCCATTTTGGCACCATGAGAGTCCTCTGTCCCAGCGACAGTGTCCAGGCGCTGCTGGGTTCCGAGTTCTGAGTGGCAGAACTCATTCCCAGATGTCCCCATATGTGTGTATGTGTGTGTGTGTGTGTGTGCACGCGTGCACATGTGCGTGTATGTGTGCCTGTGTGTGCCGGTGCGTGTGCGTGTGTGCGTGTGAGAAATGGGCTCAAATGCCAGCTCTCACTTAGACCCCCTGCTCCAACCTCATCTCTAAAATAGGACAATAGCATCCAAAAAGGAAGACAAATGTCATCACCCATCCGTGCCCAGTGACCCTTGGTGGACAGTGAGGCAGCACACCTGTGCCACCCAAGTGCACGGAGAACGCCTGAGGGTAGCCTGCTGCCAAGCAGGCAGGCAGAAACGCAGGCGTGGTAGGTCTTGAGAAACAGCCTTTTCGTGCCCCGTGAAGGGGCGGGTGGGGTGTCGGGCTATGCCCCATCTAGAAATCCACCTGGACATGAAGGAGCCAACACGGGAAGTGACGCAGACACAGAGCTCTCTGGACAGTGGGAAAGATTAAAAGAACCACAGTACTCATCAGTACTGCCACTCAGCAACCACCAAAAATAAACAGGGACAGGACAGGGTGGCATGGGACAGGAGGAAGTTCCCCAGAAATCACCACGCAGTAGTCTCCTCAGGACATGCAGTTTAAAAGGACATGCATATACATATGTGTACACATGTGTAACATAAATGCACATGTTACATGTGTGTATGTGTGTCCCTCTAGGGGAAGTCCTAGATATATAATGTCTAAAAGAGAATAAACGATAAATTAAACAAAGTGGTTATGTTGTGGGGGACAAGGAACAGAGACCTGAGAATGGAAGCAAGACCTCTCTATACCTCATTGAGTTTGGGGTTGCACGTTTGTAATTCCATCACTCAGGGAAGCTAAAGCAGGAGCACTGCTAGTTCCAGTGCAGCCAGGGCCACTTAGTGACTTAGCGAGACCCTGTCTTAAGCTAATAAACTTTAAAAAAGGACTATGAATGCAGCTCAGTGTGAAGGCATTGGGTTCAGTCTATAGTACCATAAAAAGGTAAACAAAAACAGAAACAAATAAACCTTAGGTGTTTCTCTTGTTTATTCATTTGACACGGTGTCTTGCTTTGCAGTGCAGGCTGGCCCTGAACTCACTATGTAATCCAGGTCAGCCTCAAACTCACAGCAATCCTCCTGCCTCTGCCTCTGCCTCTTGAGTGCTGGGATTACAGGCATGAGCCGCCACACCCGGCCTGTTGTTTTTTGAGATATGGTCTCAATATATAGTTTAGGCTGGGCTCAAACTCACTATGTAGCCCAGGCTGGCCTTGAATTTAAAGTGATTCTCCTGCCTCAGCCTTCTAAAAGCTCATTTTATTTTCCACTTTTAGTTTTGACTTGGAAATCATTTTTACTAACTAGTATGGAAGTATGTTTAAGAAAAAGAGGAAGATAAACACTGGAAAACACAAAAACAAACAAATATGACTTTCTTCAAGACTTCTTGCTTAGGACCCAGAATAAAGATACAAAAGAAACACTTGGCAAAGTGGATTTCCTGCACACTGGAAGTTAACTTCAGAGACATTATGGGTGAAACGGGGCAAGCCACCAGCTGGAAGGACATACTAACAGCAACAGCTGGACAAAGGCCAGGCATCCAAAATATTAGAGACCAGGAGGGTCACTGTGGGTTCAAGGCCATCCTGGGCTGCCTCATAGTTTGAGGCCAGACTATGTAGTGAGATCTTGTCTCAACCTACCCTTATCTCATTTTTTAAAATGAGGAAAAGTCCTGAACACTTTGCAAAAGATTAGGAAAGGTTAATAGCATGTGAGAAGACCCTTGTGTCCCCAGCAGTGTAGATGAAAAATATGCAAACAAGGGCCCAGGGATTTAGCTCAGTGGCATCTGCCACTGCCATCTGCCTCAGTGCAAGGTCCTGAGTTTGATCCCCAGTAACCACATACCACAGTGCCGGGTGTGGTGGCTCACGCCTGTAATCCCAGCACTCAGGAGGCAGAGGCAGGAGGATTGCTGAGTTTGAGGCTGAGTTCAGGACCAGCCTGAACTACAAAGTGAGACCTTGTCTCAAAACAAAACAAAACAAATAAACAAACAAAAAACTAACCAGTGGGGAATGGTCCACACAGCTGAGATTCCAGAACTGGGGGTTTGAGTTGGCAAGAACTGAAGTTGAGGTCACCTTTGCTACATTGTGATTCAAGGCTCATCTGGACTATAGTGTGATCCTTTTCTCTTCTCTTTTCATTTATTTATTGAGTTTACTGGTACATATTAGGTGGAATTTGCGGTGCGGTCCTACCCCTAAATGTATAAATAAAATACATCCCCGGTCTGGGGATGTATGTACAGTTTATGGCGCCGCGCCTGCCTTGCAAGCGCAAGGTCTTGAGTTCGATCTCCAGTCCAAAAAAATACATTAAAAAATTTAAAATAAAATACAGGTACCAGGGAAGTGAGTGGCTTGTGAACAAGAAAGTCTTGAGGTAAACCAGAGGGGCAGGTGGATAAGACGTGCCGAGCCTTCCAGTCATGGCCACCAGGGGGCAGCACCAGGCTGCCGTGACCCGGTCTCCGAGCCTGCCTCGCGGGGGCGGAGGCTATGGCTCCTGGAGGACTGGTTTAATTAATTTATTTTTTAACCTTTGCGTCTTTTAAACAAACTTTTAAAAGTTTCCTCTGGCACAGAGAGAGAGAGGGAGGGAGTCTGAGTATGGACTTTCCCACTATGTCCTGTGTGACCCCAGGTATGTGTCTTTACATCTCTGAGCCTCGGTTTGCATCCCTGAGATCCAGGGGTGACCTTGGAGGTTTGACAGCTGGCTGGTCCCTCTACTGCTTCCCCATATGCTGTCTCGCGTGCTGTGGGGAAGACTGCAGTTGGGCTGTCAAGGGAAGAAGAATTGGGACATTTTTTCCTGTCTGCAAATCCTCTCTTCCCAGAAGAGCCCAGCTTTGGGGGAGGAGGGAGAAATCTGAGGAATGAGCAGTTGCACAATGTGTGCGTGTGTGTGTGCGTGTGTGTGTGTGTCGTGCGCGCGCACGGTGCTGAGTTATAGACTGTCCTGTTGGGAGAGCCAGGCTGCCCCTGACCCCCAGTGGATGACAAACAGACAGAAAGCGGGGTGCGCCACAGTGTGGGAGTCGGGTTCCCTCCTGCCCTCTGGGCTCCAGCCCTGCTTCCAGCGCAGCCTGGCAGGTCCCCCACGCTCCAGGCACCAACTCATCCCGGATGTGCACGGCTTTCCAGAGGATCAGAGGACGAGAACCACAATGCCCCCCCCCCTTCCACCTGGCTCTTTCCCATCAGCTAGATCTGCTTTCTCTGCACTATCCTGGAGTGGAATTGACAGACTCCCAACCTCAGAAACAGACGTTTGAAAAATTCAATAAACAAGGCCCAGCGGCAAACACCTGGAATCGCAGCGCTCTGAGAGCCTGAGGCAGGAGGATTCCAAGTTCAAGTCCAACGTGAACAGCTGAGCAAGTGGCGAGACCTTCTCAAAATAAAAAAGGGCCAGCAAGGCCTGGAATCCTGGATGTAATCTCCAGTACCACTGGAAAAAAAAAATACTGTAATGCCAGTATTGTAATGTAGTGTATTGTAATAATGATACAGGAAAAGGCATTTGTGGTGCAATCTAGCTCTCTACCCACTTCCCGACCCTGTATGTGTTCTGCTCCCCGGAGGTGACACACACACCCAGGCCACACCTCTGTGCTCACCAGAGAAACAGAAACGTCACCACTGAGCCATGTTTATCCCATGCCTTCCCTGGGCAGCCCTTGGGCTCTTGAATAATTCCAAGAAAGATGCTGCCATTTCTTGTGGATGTCAGCGCTTCTCTCTAGGAG
Organism: Petromus typicus; assembly: GCA_004026965.1. NCBI lineage: Eukaryota > Metazoa > Chordata > Mammalia > Rodentia > Petromuridae > Petromus > Petromus typicus. Next base: position 13,257 of record PVIR01018261.1, on the reverse strand, counting down.
AGATATGGCTCTGTGAGCTTTTAAAAAACAGCCCCAGATCTATCATTAAAGGGATCCAGCTCAGCCTGAGCCAGGTGCATTTTCTACAAGTAAAACATCCCCTTCTGCCAGAGTGTACCTAGCCCCCAGATGGAGAGACAGAACCGTATAACATTCTGGACTCTCACCGATGTCCCTCCTGGTCATGACCACCCTCACCTCCAACCAAGGGGCCCACTTGTCTGGCTTGTATTGTACTGTATTGGTTTTTTAAAAACGGATCTCACTATGTAGTTCAAGTTGGCCTCGAACTTGGGTGATCCTCCTGCTTCAGCCTCCCACGAGTGGGGACTGCAGGGATGCACCAACATGTCTGACTCGCTTTTTTTTTTGGAGACAGCTTCTCATTATATGATTCAGGCTGGCCTTGAACTCACAGCATTTCTCCTATCTTAGCCTCATGAGTGCTGGGAGCCATCATGCCTAGTTGACCACAATTTTATATTATTTGTTTCACTTTTTAAAAAAAGCCCTGCTTGGGGGCTTGATGGTTCATGCGTATAGTCCTTAGGATTCTGGGAGGCTGAGGCAGGAGGATCATCAGTGAGTCCAACTTGGGCATTTAGTGAGATTCTGTCTCAAACATATAGCTGGGGAATACAGCTCACTGCAAAGGGTCTGGGTTCAATCTCCAGCTATCAGCCGCAGCGTCCACAGACACAGTAAAACCCTCCTGCCTCTGTCTCCCGAGTGCTGAGATGACAGGCGTGAGCCAGCACTACTGGCACTGTGGTATGTGGTACTGATTGCTGGTGGATGTGAGTCACCACGCCCAGCATTGTTGTTTGTGGTTATCTGAGATTGAACTCAGGACTTTGTGCTGGCAAGGCAGGTGCCGGAAACACTGAGCTAAATCCCGGGCCCACTTCCTATCTTCTTCTGGCAGGATGATTTTTGGTTGTACAGCAGCACAGCGTTTTGTTTATGTGTCCTTCACCCCACAGCCAAGCTGTCTCTACTGTCCGCAGACAGTGCAGCTGTAAAACTGGGACGTGGACATGTGGCCCACACACCTGGAGTCCCAGGTACTGGGGAGGCTGTGACAGGAAGATCCAGATCGCTCAGGAGCTTGAGATGAACTTGGGCCACGGAGCCAGACCTTCCCTCAACAACAAAAGGCGTGGGTAAGTTTTCAAATGGGGGCAGGGGATTTAGCTCAGTGGTTCCAGAGCAAGGACCCGGGTTCGATCCCCAGTAACCACATACAATACTAGGCGTGCAGACTCACACCCAGCAGCAACCAGCACCACATACCACAGTGCTGGGCGTGGTGGCTCACGCCTGTCATCCCAGCACTCGGGAGGCAGAGGCAGGAGGATTGCTGTGATGTGAGTTGGAGGCTGAGCTCAGGGCCAGCCTGAACCACAAAGCGAGACCCTGTCTCAAAAAAAAAAAGGTTTTCACATGGACAAGTTATGAGGCAGATAGGTAGACCCTAGCAGGCCCCCCAAAAGCAGGGGTCCAAAAAAGCATGCTCTGCCAGTGATAGTTACATAGAGAAACAAAGACCTCAAAGTATAACCCATGTACAATCATTTATTAGGTCTCAGATCTGAGGACACAGGCCCTGTTTCTAGAACCAGGCTCCACCTTCCTGGGTGCCAGGGCCTACAGCTCAGTGGCCTTCTCTGGAGCCCTCCTGCCTGGCGCTGGGAACTGGTTCAAATGAAATTTCTCACACCGAGGCCCCAGAGAGAACGCTGGCTCTGCGGAAAGGACAGGAAGCATTTGGCAATTCCAACAACATGTCAGCAAGCATTATAATCACCGTAGTTCTTTGAACTCCAGAAGTGACTTTATTTTTTTCTTTCACTTTTTGTCTTAGTACATAATATTCACATTCATCATGGGGAATTGGTGCATGTTCATAGCACATTTTAATTCTTTTTTATCCTGTTTCCTTCCCTCTCACCTCCCTCTAGGTCTTGGTCCCTTCCCTCCAGCAAAACTCTCTCCTGTCTGGGTGGGGGTGGGGAGGATGCACACCTGTCATTCCAGCACTCAGCAGGCTGAGGCAGGAGGATCACCCCGAGTCAAGGTCAGCCTGGGGCCCATAGTCAGACCCTCTCTTAAAACAAATCCGACAAAACGAAACACATCTCCCTATTGCCTATTACTTACCTTTTATTTTTGTTCATTCTTTATATTCTCCGTTTCTCTTCTAAGAGAAGACACGCGGTACCAAGGTGCATCCACTTCCCCTCAAGGACTCGAGCCCACCTTTCCTGCCTTGTGGCACCACTGCCCCTTAGATCTCTCCAGACGCGACCAGCACAGACGCTTGTGTGTCGCTGCGGGGCCCTGAGCGCGCAGGAGGTTTCAGGAGAGCTGTGGGGTTGCAGGCCGCACCCCAACCCTCACCCAGGCCTGGTTCCCTGGTTCCGGGATTCCACTCTGAGATGCTCCCAACTGCCTTGGCCACGCGTGTTCATTTCTCTCTCTCTGTGCCTCAGTTTCCTTTCCTGTAAATGGGAGCACCATCACTTCCCTCCATAGAGGGACAGCAGGGGCAAGGGAGGAGTGGAAATAAAAATTGACATAAGGCAGCCCCCACCCTGGGATTTTTGGGACAAGGTCTCACTATGGAGTTGACCCTATCCTTAAACTCGCGGCGATCCTTTCGTCTCAGCCTCCCAGAGGTGGGATTACAGCTCAGGGCCACCAAGCCTGGCTCCCCCTCGTTTTCTTTTGTTGCCATTTGCTTGTTTTTTTCTTTCCTGTTTTCTACTTGTTTCCCTTTTGCCTTCGTCATTCCTTTATCTCTCTGCTCAAACGCAGGCACCCCACGTATCCGTAGGTGGAGGGAAGCGCAGGTCGGGGCCGCGTTGTGCGCGTCAGTGGGCGGAGGGACACGCGAGGGTGCGCAACCCCCCCCCCCGCCGCCCCCCGTGGGGCGCCAGTCCGAAGTCCTCTGCCCCTCGCCCGTCTTCTCCGCCCCCTTCCCGTACCCTCATTGGTAAGCCTCGGGGGCGTGGCATCAGCGCCCCGCCCCGCGGTCCTCGCCCCCTCCCCGGCTGGGTTTCGCAGTCGGAGCCGAGCCGCGGGCGGAGTTGCACCGGTTTCCAGGTAGGCAGCGTGCTGGGCCCGAGCCGGATCAGCAGCGACGGGGCCTCGGCCTCGGACGTGCTGCGACTCCGCTGGCCTCTCTTCCCCTTGGGGAGGCTCCCGGGCAGGGGTGCTGGGCGCGGGCTCGTGGGCCAGGAGGGGTGTGGCAGGCGCGACCAGCTCCTCGGCGCTGGAGCTTCCCGCCGGCCACCTGTTTGCGCGCCGCGGCGCCGTCCCCTCCCGTCCGCGTCCGTCCCGTTGTCGCGGGCGGCTGCAGCGCGATGGGGTGACTCGCGGCGCGGGGGGTGAGCGCGGGGGCGGAGCCGGCCGGGCGCGCCAGCTGCGGCTCGGCGGGGGTGCGGGCCGGGCGGGGCGCGGCCGGCCTGGGCGGAGGGGGCGCCGGCGCGCTGCGGCCCGCTGGTCTGCGCCGCGGGGGCGGCTTCGGCGGGGGCATGGACCCTTCTCGGGGTCGCGCTGGCAGCCCGGGTCTGCGGGCCGGAAATGGAACGTTTGTTTCCTTTTCTTTTCTGTTTTAGGTCCTGGGGACTGAACCCAGGCGCTTCTACCTCCATTCTCATCTCTTTTTAAACGGTTGCTTTGTTTTTGAGATAGGGCCCTGCTAAATCACTGAAGTGCTCGAACTTGCTATCCTCCTGCTTCGTCTTCCCAAGAGGCTGGGATTACTGGCTTGCGTCACCTGTCCGGCTCACTTTTGATTTTTACAAAGGAAGACGAGACCCCGTTGTGTTGGCGCGCGCCTGTGATCCCAGCAGTCGGGAAGCAGGAGGATCACCGCCCGTTCGAGGCCAGCCTGGGCTGCTAAATGAGTTCGAGGCAAGCTTGATCCAGTAGCGAGACACTGTCAGAAAGTCATTTGCGCCTGCATGGCAATCGCAAGGTCCTGAGTTCGATCCCTGGTATGAGAAAAAAATGTCAAGTGAAGCCAGACCGCGGGTGCGGAGCTTTTCTGCGGTAACAGTGGTGTGTGTCTGGTGGCCGGGGGCGGCGATCACCCAAGGGCCTGAGTTTCAGAGATGGAGGAAGGAGGAAGGGGCTTTGTGCACGGAGAAGGAGCCAGCTGTCCGGTGCTGAGGAGGCGATACTTCATTTTCTCCTGTTTGGATATTTAAGTTCGCACCTATTCTTGCCTATCTAGTCTGGGCGCTGAGGTGAAGCTCGAGTAAACTTGTCAGAATAATCCTTTCAAACGAAACCCCCCCCCCTTTAAAATTGCGGTTGAAGCCCCCTTCCTTGTGGGCTTTTTGCTATCTCCCCTACTAAGCTCCTGGCTCCCTCCGCTTTGCCCCTTTCCCCCACGACCCCTCTGATCCCGAGACCCGGTTCTGCCGGCCCCTGCCCGGCCCAGTGACTCTGGAGCTTCGACCTCTCCCCACTCTGCGCGACGGCCGTGCCGGCTCCTCGGCGTTGGAGTCTTGGGTCCCGGGAAGGGTGCGGCCTCTCTGTGCTGAGGGGCGTAATCAGGGGGTTTGGTTTTGGTTTGTGTCCTTTGCGCAAGGGCAGGAAAGGCAGAGAAGCTTTATTTCAGTGCCACCTCGGGGAGCACAACCCTGGTGGACTGAGCCCACCCATGCTTTCCCTGAAGCTGCAGGATGTATGCGTCTGCTGCCCTACTAAAAAATGGGGCCACTGAGGCAAGGGGCGGTGGGGTCAGTTGCCAGGGGTCCCCGAGAGTGTGGAAGAACAATCTGGACAGTTCAGCTTGAGGGTTTCAGGGAAAACTGGGGCGGGAAAGATTGGATTGGGTACAGGACGGGTCTCATCAGAACTCGTGCTGGGGGTGCCAAGTTGGAGTGGGGTGCGCCGGTCCGGGTGGTGACCGTGTGTCTCTTGGGACAGGGCTGCTCGAGGCTTTGGGGCGGTTCAGGGGTTCCAGCGCTGTGTGTGAGTCGCGTGAGTGGGTTTCAGGCCCCCTGGTTGGAGAGTGGTTTAGGCGGTTGTTTTCAGGCGCGGCTGGCGGGCCGAAGGCTGGCCCCGCCCCGCTTCTCGGTCCCGCCCTCCGGTCCTCTTCCTCGCCAAACCCGGCTGTCCCCAGAACAATGGAGCGAAGTGTGGCCCTGGGCTCGCCCCGCCCCCCCCCCCTCGCTGCTGCGTCAACACCTGGCGCTCCCCTGCTCCCGGGCCTCTGGCTTCAGGGCCCGCTGGGCTCGAGGCTTAGTGGACCCGGCCCTCCCCCTCTCTGCCGCCGGCGCTCAGATCTGCTGGGCTGGGTCTGGGCTGGGAAGGTGGGGTCTCCTCCAGTTCGCAGCTGGGATCTCGGGGCACTCGGTGACCATTTCTGCGATCTTTGTGGTAGTGGCCCTCCTCCATCATCTTCTCTTCCTACTGCTGTGAGCTGGGTTGCTACTCCGTGCCCCGTGGGTCCACAGCCGCCCTACTGAAAATGCAGACCCTGAGGGCTGGGGGTACTGGCTCATGGCCCTGGGTTCCATTCTGGGCACTGCCAAAGAGAAAAAAGGCGGGGGAGCAGAATCAGTGCCCCCCACCCCCCCTTACAGAGTCCCTCAGATTGCTGGTCGCCACAGGGTCATCCCTCCGTGCCTCAGTTTCTCTGAAATGAGGTCACAAGTGCCTGTGGCGCTGGGCTGCTGTCGAGATAATCCTAGTCAGTGCCCCCAGAGCCCACACGGAGATGGCAGATGCACGTGGCCCCTGCCCTCCCACTGTGGCCGCTTCTCTTGCATCCTGCCCTGCAGTCTCCCCTCGAGTGGCTCTGTGCCCACCCTGCCCTCACCTCCTCTACCAGTCGCCTGGCCCTGGCTGGGGAATGCCACACTGAGGCCCAGCCCTGGACTTCCCCCTCACCAGCCCCACGGGAGGCTTGATGCGCCTGCTTTGCAGGCCTGGAGTGGTTCCAAGGAAGGAAGCGTCCACCTTGAACCGAGTTCTCGGCCCCCATTTTTCTGCCTTAAGAAGGGTCGGGCGCACTAAGAGAAAGACACATGAAGTGATAGTGCTGCCAGTGCCCGTCCTTCCTGGACCAGGCGTCTGGGTACTTGTCTGGAGGCCTCTCAGTGTGGATGTAGTTGGTGGGCACTCGGGCCAGGACGCTGGTGGTGGTGGTTCGTGGGGTGCAGTGTTACCGGGTCCTTAGTCTCCACATACGGCACAGGCGGGAGGTTTGGGAAGGCGAGGCTCTGAGCTTACGAGGGGGAGCTGCCGGTCTGCGGAAAGTTCTCAGGCTATTTTAGGCTGAGGCCCCTTCTCCCAGCAGCTCTCAGGATAGGCGCCTGCCTGATATTCCCTCCCTGGGGACTGGCAGAGCCGGCATGGCTTCCTGCACGCACTTTCACCCCAGGCCTGGGCTCCCCGGTGCCGGGCGTCTTCAGGACTGGAGACTGACTCCAGGTGGGTGCATGGCCCCCAACATGGGCTTCTAGATTCTAGAGGAGGCTGCCTGAGCCCAGCTGGGCAGGCCAGGGAGTCGTGCAGACACTCGAGAGCCCTCGCCGCACACAGGTGCACACGCCTTAAACTGTGCTTGAGTTGCAGGCAGAGCCCACCCGGGTCTGGCCTGGGGCGTCCTGCCGGCCCGAGCCCAAGTGCCCCCGGCCCTCACTGAGGGAGTCGAGTGTGAGGCTGCTCTCAGAAGCAGCCAACCTCTGGGCTGTCCTGGAGTTAGTGGCTGTCCCTCCTGTGGGTGTGGGGCCCAGACCGCCTCCTGGCTGGGCTGCCTAGCGAGCCCCAACTGGGGACCCTGCAGTTGGCTCCTCCTGACCACCCGCGTGGGCTGGGCCGTCCTGCTTGGCAGTTCCCGCTTCTGTGGCCTCCAGGGGCCGCCTGGATGGTCCCAGAGGGGGCAGGACTCCACCCCCACCCTGGTCCCTGCCCTCGGCCTCAGTTGCCTCCGCTCTCAGGAGTGTGAGACCAGCACTGGACGCAGGCACAGGCCTGGGGCACATGCTGTTGAGGATCCTGAATGGCTAGGGCCTTCCGGTACTTCTCAGTCACCCTGGACAGGAAGTAGGAGGACCCCATGCCGCCCACAGGCCACTCCCCACCAGCGGGCACGGGCTTCTTCCACTGTCATGTCTGGGGGAACTGGGTGTATTTGGGGAGTAATTGTGTCCGGCGCAGAGAGAAGGGATCCCCACTTTAGGCCTGTTTCATTACGGGAGAAGAGGGTTCCACCAGGGCTGTGAACAGAGTGGAGAGTGCACGTACAAACAGGAAGAGACACTGGGGACAGGGCACACTGCTGTAACTCCAGCCCTTGGGAGGCTGGGGCAGGGGGATCTCTAGCTGGAGTTACAGCCTGTGGCACAGAGTGAGGTTCTTTCCCACCTCCCCCACAAAAAAGAAAACAACAGAGAAGGAGAAGACACAGGATGACGTGGATAATGACCAGGCTGGTGACCCAATGCTTCCTGGGCGGCTTCCCCTCTTCTCACCTCATTTCCGTCGCTCCCTCCCATCCCCCACACTGCTGAGCTCCGGCCCTGCAGCCTCAGGCCTGGCACACGCTGCCTTCCATTCCAGCACCAGCCTCCCTGCTCGTCTCAGGGAGTGGGGTTTTTTCAGCCCAGTACTAGGGACTGGGCTGGGCCTTGTGCATATCAGGCAAGTGTTTTACCACTGAGCTACCCCGCAGCCCCTTCTAAATTCTGAAGCCATGTCTTGTTAATTTGCCCACACTGGCTTTAATTTTGCAGTCCTCCTGCCTCGGCTTCCTGAGTAGCTGAAACTTCAGGTGTGGGCCACCGAGCCTAGGTTACAATGGACAGTTCTTTCTTATTGTTCATGCCTCAGTTTACCCTCATACTGTTAGTAACCTAACTCCATTACTTTTTTTTTTTTTTTTGAGATAGGGTCTCACTTTGTAGTTCAGGCTGGCCTTGAGCTCAGCCTTGGACTCACAGCAATCCTCCTGCCTCTGCCTTCTGATTGCTGGGATTATAGGCATGAGCCACTATGCCTGGCCCTGTGGTATGTGGTACTGACTACTGGTGGACGTGAGTCTCCACACCTGGCACTGTTGTATGTCGTTACCGGAGATCGAACCCGGGTCCTTGCACTTGCAAGACAGGCACCAGAACTACTGAGCTAAATCCCCCATTGCTTTTTATTGCCTGTTAGACCATGGTTAACAATCCTTTTGGCAGTTGGTGGCAATCTTGTTGGTGTGCATTTGTTTACTTGTTTGTTCTCTGCTTCCAGGCTCAGCCCTGTATCCAGAGTACCATGAATAGGGTCCATGTTGGGGCTTTGTGTTTGTTGAGTGACTTTATGACAGTTACAGCAGAGCTGACAAGGCCTACTCATTTTGGACTGATTGTGTCCCTGGTGCTTCACATGTGTTTCCTTTGAACTTTGAGAGACTGGTGTGATGTTGAAACGATTGCACTTCCCATTTACCAGATGCAGCCACTGAGGCCCAGCAAGGTTAGGTAACTTGTTCAAGGTCACACAGGTGGCATGAACTCAGATGTGCTGACTCGGGGAGGAAGGAGGGGAGGAGACTGGTGAGAAAGGGGAAGGGCAGTTATCTACCTTGCCATCATGGGGGCTATGGTGGGGGGGGGTCCTCCTTCTGGGACGGTCTTCTTCCCAGAACCCCGGGCGTGGGAACATTCTAGGGCTCTGTGACCTGGACTGGTGGGTCGTGCTGTGCCTGGAGCGTCAGCCCAGTGGCAGGGCCTTTAGGGGGCTCCCTGGATTCGGGGTCTTGTCTGGCTGCACCTGCAGCTGAGAAGAGGGTGAGGAAGTTGTTCCGTCCCCTCTAGAGGGCCAGCAGAGAGTGGCTGGCCTTTCCCCAGGACTGGAGGACACAGCCTGGTGTGGGGCATTTGGGTGGCATGCAGTGTGGGGGGGGGGTACAGCAGGGGACCCCGGGCTAATGAGGTAGACTACAGAGAATGGTGGCACCTGGGACCAGGGTTGCTGGAGAGGCTCATTTTTTTCCAAAGTACCTGGAAGTGAGATTTTCAGGCAAACACCTGGTGTTTTATTATTTATCATCTTCCTTCTCTCCTCCCCACCCCCACTGGGGATTGAACCTAGGACCTTTGCACTGAGCGACATTTAGTCTTTAATTTTTATTTTGAGATGGTTTTGGTAAGTGGCCAAGTTGCGGGGAGCTGGGCTTCCACCTTTGACTCTCCTCCTTTTGAGGATGGGCGACACTCACACCGACCCCAGCGGAGTTGTACTTCTGTTCTGAAAGTCTGAGGAGCCACACCCCGTCCCCACAGGGCTGCTGTGGGCCGCCTGGCTGGTGAACCGGAGGGAACTCTCCATTCTAGGACCCCCCCCATGCCGGCTCTGGCGGCCTCTGCCTGAAGCTCGCCCTGTGTCCCCGAGGGCTTCTGACACCTCAACGCAGGCAGCTGGCACCTTGCTGCCCCTCAGCGTGTTGTTGGGCACAGCTGTCAGATCCTTCGGGATGACGGTGACTGTGGGACACCCTCCAGCCCGCCTGTTGAGTCTGGCCGAATTCTGATTCCTGTCAGGGTCAGGGTGTTAGGGGTTACGGAGAGAGTTCAGTTTTGCCGGAGGGGTGGGCCCCAGCTCTTGGTGGAAATGCGCTGTGGAGTGAGCACGCAGCAGCTTTGGAGATGCCCCTCCCCGAGGGTTCGGGCTCACCCCAGTGCTCCCTGCCTGGGTCCAGGCTCTGACACTCTCTCAGGCATCCACACTGGGTCCTAGAGTTTCCTGAAGTTCTGAGTTGGTCAGGATCTGTGCTGGGCACCCAGGATTAAGAGACGACCTTGTACTGGGGGTAACCTGACATTTCTGGCAAACCTGTGTGAGTGGATACCTGACCCAACGGGGTGTGGCTGCAGACAAGGTGACCTTGCCAGCCTCAGCCTGCTTGGAGCAAGAGGCAGCAGTGGTTGGGGGGGACCCCTCCTTCCCACATGACCCTGAGAGCCCCATCTTTCTCTAGGTCAGCAATGTCATCCGAGCCTCCCCCACTGGCACCTGCACAGCCCCCCACTCATCAGCCTTCGGGGGGGCTGCTGGACACCCCTCGGGACCGAGAGCGCTCCCCATCCCCACTGCGGGGCAACGTGGTCCCGAGCCCCCTGCCCACCCGCCGCACAAGGACGTTTTCCGCGTGAGTCAGGCTGCCTGGGGACGGCGCACCCCGAGATCTGCTGGGTGTCATTGGGGAACCTGCCTGGGCTGAGTGGGGTGTGCCCCAGAGAGAGGGTGGCTGTGGGCGTGGACGCTGGATCCCCTCATACCCTCTCTTCTCTCAGGACGGTTCGGGCTTCCCAGGGTCCTGTGTACAAAGGAGTCTGCAAGTGCTTTTGCCGGTCCAAGGGCCACGGCTTCATCACCCCTTCGGACGGCGGCCCCGACATCTTCCTGCACATCTCTGAGTGAGTGCTTCCCCGCGTGCATGGGTGTGCGTGTGCATCTGGCGCCCGGAGCGGTAGAACTGCTCAGTGTGAGTTGGGGGTTGTGCGCGTGTGGCCCATAGGAGAGGGGTGTCCCTGAGTCAGGGGTGCATGTTGGCCCGGGAGCTATTTCCCGCCCTCATCCAGGGGAGGAGCCCTGGTGGGGCTGAAGGCTGGCGGCCCCTCTGCTCCAGGAAGGAAGTTTGGGGTGGACCCTTCTCCTGCAACGCAGTCACTGACGTCCTTCCTTCCTGAGTGTCAGGACACCCCGGCCCAGTGGGGGGCCAAATCCTGGGGGCTGGAAGGTGCCCAGTGTCCTGTAAGTCACCTTTGGTCCTAGCCTAGGTCCCCTTTCCTCGTGCTCGTGACTGAGCCCAGAGCTTTCACACGTGCTAGGCAGACACTACTGCTGAGCAGCTCTCAGCTGCACCCCAGCCTTTCATTTCAGGCGCTGGGTTCCTACTGCGCACAGCAGACCTGGCCAACGTAGGTGGCACACGCCTGTGATCCCAGCCACTCGGGAGGCTGGGGCAGGAAGATACTGAGTTCAGGCCCCCCTGGGTACTTAGTGAGACTGTTTCAAAATAGTGAAAAAGAGCTGGAAAGTGGCTTGAGGTATAGCAAGCCCGGGTCTTAGTGTGCAGCCAGGAAAATGAATACGCCAAGGGAGGTCCTGGCACGCTTCCCCTGCGTGCTGGAGACCTGCCCCCTTTGCCCAGGCTGCTCACATAGCTCTTCTCTGGGAACACGAGAGAGATGCCAACTGCTACGTTTTGTGTATGTGTATACACCTACGTGGATGTGGTATTTCCGTGTTGCCTGTTCCAGAGGACCTGTGGTGGTTGGTCACAGGGACCATAGGCCTGAGATTCCCTGATCAAGGTAAACCATCTCCGGGGAGCCAGCGTGTCTTCCTCCTGGGCTCCTAGCGAGAGACATGGAGTCACACCAGTCTCCCCGAGGTGGTGGCTCCCACCTCCTAGAAAGTAAGGGGTCTTCCCAGGCCCGGTCACAGGGAGAGGACCCCTCTTAACGAGCTTGAAGCAGGGGCTTTTCTTGAAGGCTGCGAGGAGTATCTGGAGAATTGACGGTTGAAGGCTGTGTCTGGTTCCCAGGACCGGGGCTGGTGTGGAGGTAGAGCAGGGCGTCTCCCTCTGAGGCCAGTCCTGAGGTGGCTTCTCCTCTCTGCCTCCCGTCAGGGGCCCAGCTCCGTGAGTGCAAAGATGTGACATCCCCGGGGCAGCTGACGGGTCAGGGGCTGCCTGGCCGGGCCCAGAGGCAGGGAGGAGGTGGTGGTGCCTTCTAGAGGTGGGCAGTCAGATGGCACCACCGTGGCGGCCTCTGCTGAGCAGGGTGTTGGTGTCTTTGTTGCTGTGAACCCTGACGATTTCCCTCCCCCCGCTTCCCTCCCGCCCTCCAGTGTGGAAGGAGAGTATGTCCCAGTGGAAGGCGATGAGGTCACCTATAAGATGTGCTCCATCCCACCCAAGAATGAGAAGCTGCAGGCTGTGGAAGTGGTCATAACCCACCTGGCCCCAGGCACCAAGCACGAGACCTGGTCTGGACACGTCATCAGCTCCTAGAGGCCCGGGACACTGCTCCTCCTGGTTTTTCGGAGGCATTGAGGGAGGAGGAGGTGGGGTCGCAATGGAGGTGACATTCTCCTGCACAAGTGGTGGGGTTTCACTGGTGGGACGCGGTCCCTTTCCAGAATCCCCCGGAGGAACGGGACTCGAGGGCAGGCCTGGGATGCTCTTGGCCACCAGCGGGGCCTCTACCATCATCGCAACAAGCTCCTGCCATCTAAAAAGCATTAAACGCATTTGAAAAGGAGAGGAGCCCCCGTGGCTGAGTGGTGGGGGTCCAGCCCCAGCCTGAGGAGTGGGTTGGAGGTGGGTTTTCCTTCTGTTCCTTTCCTCAGTTCCTTTAGCCCTTTTCTGAGTTGGAGGCTCAAAAATCTCGTGTGTGTGTGTGTGTGTGTGTGTGTGTGTGTGTGTGTTTCCGTCCCACAGGGGATAATTTCCCCAAGGTGACTTTGACCTCTATGCCTTCTCTGCTGGGGCCAGGATAGAACAGTTACTAATTCTCTGCTTGGTTGCTTGTAGGGAATCTGGCTTCTGGGTACAGGGGAGTTTTAGATTGGGAGACATTGCTTTCTGGGGCCTTGCAGTGGGGCGGCACCCCTCCCTCTGCCTGGAAAGAGTTCTCTGGGACGGTGATGGCAAACCTTTTACAGCTTTCAATGACAAAACGGCCTGCTGTGGCACGTGTGCCATAGGTTCGCCACCCCTGGTCTGAGAGCTCCTGCTAGGGCCCTGCAGTGCACTGGAGCCTTGAGTGTGGGCTTTGCCACATCTTTCCAGTGAATGGTTCCGGCTCAGCAGCCATTGAGGGCTTGTCATTAAGGCAGCACTTTGGGGTGGCCATGAGGGTGGGGTAGAGGAGGGCGGTGAGACAGGGGCTCGTGCAGAGGAGTGACTTGGTTTCAGAATAGACCTTCCTTGATCCATCCAGAAAGTAGCTTTTGTTCTGATACCCAGGTAAAGTTAAAATTCGGAGAAATACACTTTCCTCGGTGGTGGTGGAACAAAGCCGCGTCCCCTAGAGCCGGCTGACACCCTCCTCAGGATTTCTTTTGAAGTGGTTTGGTTTGACTGTAGGTGTGCTTTGAAAATCGTAGTTGGGTAATATGTTTGGAAATGAGTGACCTAAACTAGTTAAGGATTCACTTGTCCATGTGGGGCGGGGTAGGGGGAAACGTGACCCTGTGAAATGGTGGCCGGGTGGTGCTTGAGGATGGCAAGGTCGTTTT
>PVIR01018260.1:7879-33732 GCA_004026965.1 Petromus typicus | reverse complement strand
CCACCTCATCTTTGACAAAGGAGCCAAAAATCCTCAATGGAGGAAAGATAGCCTCTTTAACAAATGGTGCTGGAAAAACTGGGTTTTAACTTGCCAAAGGCTAAAACTAGATCTAACTCTTTCACCGTGTACCAAGCTAAAATCAAAGTGGATAAGAGACCTAAATATTAAAACAGACACTCTAAACCTACTACAAAACTGGTTAGGTAAAACTCTTGAAGACATTGGCTTAGGGAAAGGCTTCATGAACAAAACTTCTATAGCATAGGAAATGGCTAAGGAAATCAACAAATGGGACCTCATTCTTTTAAAAAGCTTCTGCACAGCAAAGGAAACCACCAACAGTGCAAACAGGCAACCAACAATGTGGGAAAAAAATCTTTACCAGCTGTTCCTCAGATAAAGGACTTTTATCTAGAATATATAAAGAGCTCAAAAAAATCAGCCCACCCAAATTTAATGACCCAATTCAAAAATGGGCATCTGAAATGAACAGATATTTTTCATAGGAAGAAGAAAGAGCAGCTAAGAAGCATATGAAGAAATGCTCAACATCATTAGTCAATCGAGAGATGCAGATGAAAACAACATTGAGATTTCATCTCACTCCACATAGAATGGCTGCCATTTCAGAATCAGCCAATGGCAAATGTTGGCGAGGCTGCAGAGAAGAAGGAACCCTTCTCCAGTGTTGGTGGGACTGTAGACTTGTACAACCCCTGTGGAGATCAGTTTGGAGAATCCTCAAAATCTAGGATTGATGGTCCCATTTGACCCAGCCATTGCCCTGCTAGGTATATACACACAAGAATTAAAAGACTCTTATCACAGTGACATATGTGCACCCATGTTTATAGCAGCCCAATTTGTGATTGCTACATCTTGGAAACAACCCAAGTGTCCATCAACTGGAGACTGGATAAAAAAGCTGTGATTCTTCTATAGAATGGAGTCCTACTCTACCATAAAAAATGATAAGTTTGAATCATTTCTAATTAAATGGACATACCCTGAGGATATCCTCATAAGTGAAATAAATAGGTCACAGATAGATACATATCGCATCTTTTCTCTGGTATGAGAAAATGAAGATGCAAATGAGTCCTAGCATTGTATGTTATATATTGTGAAATAGAAAATGCTCAATGTAAAATAAGGTGAAAGGGGACAATGTTGAGATTGTAACAAAAAAGTAAGGAAACAAATTTTGTATATATGGTGGGTGGTAGGGTGGGTGGGGCTATGGGAAAAAATGAGAATTAAGTTGTGTCTTATACTGGTACAAATCCCCATTATGGAGTGCAAGCATGATGTGTATATTTAATGTACCAATAAAGATAATTTTAAAAAAATAGTATCTGTGCTATTCAAGTCTCATTTATTTCTTTATAATGTAAGGAGATAACCTCTTATTACTCATGTTTTGTTAGTCATACAAATAAACAAATATGGGTGAAGTCTGCTGATTCTAGGTTGCAGTTATGCATTGTGGATAACATCCAACTGAGCCACAAAAGTAGATTTACAAAGCCTCACTTTGTTGGGCTAAAGCAAACCACCCTGTGACTTCAGTTATGAAGAAAAGTTGTGGGAATAAATAAAACAGCAGGTTTTTCCTAACCCAACATCTTGGCTGTCAGTAAAAGTATACAATTACATATTAGAAAAATATGACATTTAGGGAGATTTCAGTGGGAGAAGCACCATTTTCTATCATGATATATTCAGAGACAATTTGTAGATAGTATGCTTAGCTTATCCCTAACAAGCATTAATTTGTGAAAACTGGAGGAGAGCCACTGAGGCCAGGGACTGTATTCAGATCACAGCTGGCCAGCAACAGCTTTGTGACCCACAGAGGACTTGTCTGGTCTGAACCCCAGTTTCCCACCTATGCTGCTCCAGTCACCTAAGATATCCCCAAGTTTACCTTTCACAATTATCTTTACAATAATCCGGTGTCTGAAATTTCATATATTCTCAGAAGTAAAAATCTTTAGCGAATCAATATTCTAAGAATATTTCTCTTGCTTTTAATCTTAACTCAATGTTTGCCTCCTTATTGAAGGAATTCCTAGACATTTCTTATGAATACAGCCTGAATGAGTACAACAAATTTTTTTTCTGTGTCAGTGGGAAGATACAAAGAATATGTCTTAGTTAATTTTTTGCTGCTGAGACAAAATACAGAACTCTCCAAGTTAAGAGAGGAAAGATTTATTTCAGCATAATTTCAGGATAATTTATTTCAGTTCATGCCTGGGTCTAAGGTAAGGTGGCATGGCAGCAGGGCAACACAAAAGAGAATTGGCTCATGGCAAGGAAAGGAAGAGGGAATGAAGGAACAAGTAGCAGCCTGATTTCTTTCTGTTCCTTTTTATTCTAGCCAGGCTATGGGGTTATTGATTTGTGCCACCCATGCCAGTGTGGAGCTTCGTATTATCCCCACCTGGAACTACAAAAAGCCACTTACTGGAGTAATCTAGACCACATACCTTTAATCCCAGTATCACACGCCATGATCCAGCCAGCTCTGTAAAACTCCACCTATGATATCATAAGGCTCTGGAGGAATATCTAGACACAATCCCTAATGCACTTCCCCTGGCCCACAAGACTCATGCATAACCCTTTGTTGTCTCAGCTGCTCAGTATTAGGCATTGCAGGAGGCTGTCTTCTTTTTTTTTTCTTTTGAGGATTATTTTTACTGTATGTGAAATATAACTGATTTTTTTGTACATTCACCATCTGTGGTGTGTATTTGCTGAACTTGTACATTAGGCCCGGCAGTGTTTAAAAGTATGTTCCTGAATGAACCAGAGATTTAGCTCAGTGGTTCCGGTGTCTGTTTTGAAAGGACCTGGCTTGGATCCCAGTAACCACATACAACAATACAGGGTGTGGAGGCTCATGCCATCCAGCAATCAGTACCACACACTACAGTGCCTGGCATGGTAGCTCATGCCTGTAATCCCAGCACTCAGGAGGAAGAGGCAGGGGGATTACTGTGATGTGAGTTCAAGGCTGAGCTCGGGCCAGCCTGAACGACAAAGCGAGAACTTGTCTCAAAAAAAGAGTAGGTACCTGAATTTTTTTTAAATTGAAATCTTTATTGGTACATTACATGTACACATCATGATTGCACTCAACAATGAGAATTTGTACCAGTATATGACACAACTTAATTCTCATTTTTCCCCTAGCCCTACCCACCCTACCACCCCCCCACTCCCCATATACACCAGCTTTGTTTCCTTTCTCTTTAGTTATAATCACATTATTTTCCCCTCTTTATTTACCCCCTCACCCCATTTTTCTTTCAGTATTTTCTATTTCACAATATATAACCTATATTCTAGAACTCATTTACATCTTCATTTTCTCATATCAGAGGAAAGATACAATATTTATGTATTTATGACCTATTTATTTTACTTATAAGGATGTCCTCAAGGTACATGCATTTAAGTATAAATGATTCAATCTTATCATTTTTTTATGGTAGAGTAATAATATGCCCAGGATCATGGCATCTCTGAGTGAAGAGTTTTACCTCTTGACTAATTTGGATGCCTATTTATTTATGTATTTATTTATTTTTCTTCCTTCCTTCCTGACTTCACTTTCTAGTATAACATCTTAAGGAAAAGGATAAAATAAGAATCAGTGTCTTCTGTCTGATCTTAAAGAAAAAGCTTCAATCTTTCACGGTGAAGTATAACATTAACTATGAGTTTTTCAACAGCTTTTCTTCTCAAGTGTGGGAATATCTGTTCCATTTGTAGTTTGTTGACTGGTTTGTTGCTTTTGTTTGTTTTTATGAAAGAAGTTTGCATTTTGTCAAATAATTTTTTGGTAACTACTGAGATGACTATGTGAGATTTTTCTTGTATTCTTTAATCTATTGTATTATAAGAATTTTTTAAAAATTTAATTATTTTTACATTTCTGGGATAAATTTCAATTGATCATGGTAATTAACCTTTCAATAAGATGGGATATTCTGTGTGCTGGTGCATTGTTTGATATTTTTTCTATGTATCCTCCTAAGAAATACTGGTTTGATCTTTTATTTCCTTATGAAATTTTTATCTCACTTTGGTACTATTCATCTCTAAAGTGGATGAGGAGTACTGTCTCTGTATTTTGGGGGAAGAATTCAAGAAAGATTGACATTAATTCCTCTTTGAAGTCTTTGGTAGCTGTGATGATCAACTGTAAAATTTAAAATATCAATCTCTACATTGTCTTTATATTAAACATAATAACCCCAATAACCTAAATGGAGAAAATGGAAACATGAAAATGTATTATAATTTTTTATCTACGTCAGTACTTCTCACTTTCTTCTACAAATCAGCAAGAATTAGAGCTTGGACTCAACTTCATACCTCATGGTATCATAGTCCATAACTAATCTATGCTGGAAATAATAAATATAGAAGCCTTTCAGTTGGCTTTGTGTTCTTTGATATTATTGACTTTTCATTGCTGTTGCATGAATATGACTAAATTAACTTTTTTCTTTCTTAAAAAAGCTATCTGTATTCATTATTTTTATGCCTGATACAGTTTTCTTATAAATTCCAGGTCCCTGACTTTATCACTTTATGGAAAATCAGCTCAAATGCCACTTTGAGGTGTTTTCTATCGAGCAAATCTAAAATATTATCAATTCTTATTGCATTACTTTATTTTCTTTTCTTTGAGGTACTTAGTTCTGATCAAAGTTGCTATTAACTCCTTCGCTGGCTGTATCATCATTAAGAAATGAGCTACATGTGAGAAAATGCTTTACCTTTATGACACACTACCATAACTCAGTCCTTAGAATAGCACCTGGAGTGAATTATACCCTTCCTAAACCTACAAGTGGCTTAGAAAGCCTCTCAAATTACAATTTAATAAGTTTAATTTGATTATCTAAATCTTAAATTATATTTTTGAGTCTCTAGCATTACTTTGATTTTGTTTTTAGAATCTTAATTGTCTTACAATCTTTGCATATTTAATCTCCCACCATTTCCCCTCATCACACCCTTTTGCTTAGTTTTGCACAGTCATTGGATTTATATTCATATCAAAGACTGTCAGTTTGTGTTAAAAAAAGAAAGTCTTCTCACTTCTACTGTAAGTCATTTTCAAATATTTATTTCCTTATTGATATTTATAAGTATGTATTTTTCTTTTAAAATCATTGTAAGGGAATTTGTTTTCTTCTTTTTTAATTGTGGAATGAGAAAAAAAATCCAGACTAATTTAGTGTTGGGACAATGGGTTTCCTGTCTGTCTCTGTCTATCTCTCTCCCTCCTCCTCCCCTCCCCCTCTACCCCTCTCCCCTGTCCAGTTTGGGCCAGGTAATCCTTCTTTCCCATGTTGGTTCAAACATGAGTAGTTATTACAGATATCTCTAATTTTTCATATCTACATTGTAAAATACCATTAAGAAGACAAAGTATTTTTCACTTACGTGTGGTTTTGTAACCTTCTGAAGTGAAGATAAAATAAGAGGAAATATACCAGTTTCTGCCTTTATACCACCTCAGATTTGGGAATAAACCCGTACTGATATAATTCCTTAGCTCTCAATATTCTTCAACTTAGCCGCACACACATTCACTTATACTCCGCTTTTCTTCTTTATTGTGGTGGATAGTTTTGTTCCTACAGTGGACACAGAAAGATTGCCGTGTCTGTGGATACTTATTTGTGTGTACATGTGTCGATGGGGCTGGGGGTAGAACTCTGTTTGCTTCAGAAAATGGAGGAATGCACAGCTGGTTTTGTTGACAGACAGCAGCTAGTGAGGAGAGATGAAATAACTTTCTACTCCATTTATTTTTTATTTCATAAAACGTAGTGTGTGGTGCCTTAAATGTATTTTTCTTAATCTAGCACCTAGAGCAGTGTAGTAATTGGAATTTTCAGACTTAAGTAATAGGTTTTCTATCAGTCTTCATTTTGGGGAAGTGTGAATTTTCATCCTGTGCTGTTTCTTCGTAGGTAGTTTAGTGATAAATTGGAGAGGCTGCAGCAGAAGTTCCCAGCCAGATGCACTTTCAGCTGGAAAAAGAGTGTGTGTTCTTTGTGTTCACACGTGTCCGGCAGCCAAAGTGTTCTTCCGATTACTGGGGAGTTTATTTTTTCCCCCAGCGGGACAAAGCCTGACTCAAAATCTTTAAAGCTTATGGACTGTAAAGTGATCAGATTCACTCAACACCATGCAAAGCACAAGGCTTTGGGGCCTTATTATTTGTGCTGGATTTAATGAGCCGTATGAGAAAAAAAATAGCACCTCATCATCGTGGGACGTTTCTCGCAAAGACAATTAGCAGCCTGGGGAGACGTCCAACCTAGTCTGAGGTCCTTGGAACCTTTCTTGGTTTGGTTTGTTACTCAGCATACTTCCTAGAGTGGTACACTGGGATTTCTGCATGATTAGATTTCCATTTTATATGGAAGAAAATCAGAATAGAAGAGCATGAGCCATTGGAAGCACAAAGGCCCAGGTTCTGTTCTGTGCACATGGACTAGATCAAATACACTCTTCTTGCAGATTCTGGTTTACTTCAGAAACTTGAAAAAAAAAAAAAAAAACCTGGGTTGCAAGTAAACAAATGAGGCAGCACGTAAAAAATACTCTGTCAGTCTAGTGCATCTTTGGAACAAAGGAGGGGAAGAAGCAAATTAAATCATAAGGAACTTCTTGCAAAAACCACTTATTTATTCTTACAGAAAAGACATCAACTTTGCTATGGCAGAAATCAAGCAATGAAGCTGTATGTACACACACACACACACACACACACACACACACAAAGTCACAATTGGCCTTAAAAATTTCTGCTCCAAAATTGCATAACCTGAAATCTAATGGTTTAGACTGATTAAACTTCCATTTTGAGGGTAATGACAAATACATGAGTGGGCAATTTAATTCTCAGAGTGATTATTACTTATCACAGGTGAGCATCTCAAATCCAAAAAGCTACAAAATCTAAAACTTGAGGGAAGACATGAGGGCACAAGTGAAAAGTTTACAGGGGGTTGAGCACACCTGGCTTTCCCAAATCACACCAAGTGAAGAGGAATAGTCTTGGCCTCATATGAAATATATAATACAGGTAATTTGTACAAATAATACAATTCCATTTTATATTTTTATGACAACACTAGCTGCAGATTGGGAAACTTTGTGAATGTTTGTTCCAAGCTCCAAGTTGCTTAAAACATGCTAGAAAAGCACTTTTAGGGTCTGTGTATAAAGATCATGTAAACTGTAGATGCATTTCTTGTTTAGAAATATTTTGTGCCCTCTCCTGAAGAAATCTCCTCATGTGTATGCAAGTATTCTGAATATGAAAAAGTCCAAAACACAAAACACTTCTAGTCTTATGTAGTTTGGATAAAGGATACTTAACCTATAGTAGTAACAAAATCTGTGCCAATGGTTCAACTACAAGAAACAAAACAGACTGAGTCAAGAACACTTTGTTCTATTTAAGTGTTTTTAAGCCTATGATACTCTATGGCAAAAGCTACATCCTTATACTTGACTCTTACAGATTGTGTAGCCCCTCTTGCCACTTCTCCTCCACTGCCTATATCTGGAATCCCATTTATTTTCCTTTACTTTCCCTCAGGACCATTATTCCCAGTGGAACTGTCTGCATTTGGAGAAATGTGCTACCTCAGAATGAAGCAACCAATAGCACCTGAAATAGCCTGAAATGTGGTTAGTAGAACAGAAGAACTGATCTTTTAATATTATTTAATTTTAGTTAAAACCTGAACTTCTCGATCAAAGAAACATTTTATGACATAATATTTAAAAATTCCCCATTATACAAACACAGTTGTATTCTATCATTTTATATATAACATGTAATAAGTGATATATTCTCTAAAATTACAAGAAAGAACTCAAAAGACCAATGTGCTTAAGATGCATGCAAGTCATAGTGAAGCCCTATTGGAAAGATCTTTTCATCCTTGGCCTGGTTCATTATGATTTTGTATAAGTTCTTGTGTCATGTGACTTGATTGGGTCCAAGATCCCCAGAAGATAGCAAAGTCTGTAGATGCCCAAGTGCCAGGTATAAGATGGTGTAGAATTTGTCAGGAACCTCTGAACATATAATTGAAGTTGCCTCCAGATTATTTTTAACACCTAATACAAAGTGAATACCTAAATAGCTACTGTATTATTCAGGGAATAAAAGGGAGAAAGTCTGTACATGCTCAGTATGGATCCAAATTTTCCCAAATATTTTCACTCTGCAATGGGGAGAATCCATAAGTGAGGAACTGTGAAATGGAGGGATGACTGTGTATTCCCTTGATTTTTAAAGCAGTGCCTTAGCAGTTTCTGCAGTACTGAGCCTGTGTCTCATCATACACTGAGTGCTCAAGACATGTACAAAGAAGGAAGGAAAGAAGAACCAATTATGATGTATTTAGTGGCTTATTTCACTGAAGAAAGTAAACTCCTGCAACAAGGTTCCTTAGATTTATTTTGATATGATGAAGAATGAACCTCAACCTGCAACTCTTTTCAAGACAACTTCTCCTTTCCTTACCAGAAAACAGTGGTTTTCTGGAATACAGAAACCATTATCTCTCTTTTTGGGAAACCATGTCTATGCAATGGTAAAAAAGAAAAGAGTATTTGGGAATTTGGACCCTTGAACTTTTGCTATGTTACTGACTAATTTTGTCTAAATTTAGGCAGACTATCTCAATCTCTCATTGGGTAAAATAAGATAACATTGAGCTAACATTTACTGAATTTTTACTGTATCAGGGTGTCTTCTAAATTTTTAGTGAATGAATTCCTATAGCCATCAGAAAACTTTATTATTACACAATTTTTCAGATGAAAAAACTAAAGCAATAAACACTTGACTTGTCCCAGGTCACACATCACTCAAACTTAGGCTGCTTGACTCCATGGACTGAGGTGAGTAATCACACTATACATTTCCTTAAACCACTGATAGTGTTTTTGGTTCCATCACCAAATGTGTATGTAGCTGTTCTACCCTTCACTGACTCAGAACAGGACAGTCTTGCAGGTAGCATCTTCAAAGGAAAATTACATAAAAATGTTGTTCTTTGAGTGGGTTCAAGTCCAACAGTACAGATGGATTTAAATAATGAAGAACATAGGACAGAGTAAAGGTCAGGTGAAAACATGAGGAGAAGATGGCCATGCACACATCAGAGAGAGCTTTCAAAAGAAACTAACACTGCCAGAATTTTGGCCTCAGACATCCAGCCTCTGGAAATGTGACAATATCTGTCTTCTGATCGAACCATCTGATATATGGGGTTTGACATCCCAGGTCTCAAGTGAGGTAATTTATATAGCATGAGATACCTAAAATATACAACTATGGGTTCTCATTTTCACTCATTCTTTCAACAGATGTGATCTATTTTGTCAAAGCAGTCATTTTGGGAAAAAATAATCAAATAAGTTCACATGATTATATCATAAATTAATATTTTATTTACCATCAGCCTCCCCAACCAGAATGCAAATTCTATGAAGGCAGCGATAACATATTCAGTTCTTGTGGATAGAAGGCAATGCAATAAAGCCTATCATTTGGATTATAGGACAATTCAAGCATGATACAACCAAGCAATTTTATTATTTCTATTTTATTACATCCACTTTGGTCTTATTTTCAGCACATTTTCCTGGCATTTTACTTTTCAAAAGAGCAAAAAAAGAAAAAAAAATCTCTCATTCACCAAATCCTAGCTAGATGAGTGAATTTTCTCTCGGTGCTTCTTTCTCCCAGCTGCTTTAACATCTTTGGCTGAGCTTTCACCTATGTAAAGTATATTAGGAAACATTTGCCTTTTTTGTGTGGGGGCAGTGGAGAGATGGCATCTGAAGAAATTGGTGAGACTGTTGAAATGTTTTACATTATTGGGCTGAGTGAAAAAGGACAGTGTGAATATTCTCATGTTATCACTTTTATTTCATGCAATTTTTCTTTCATGGTATCTATAATTCAACAAGGAGAAAAAGACTTGAAAAAAATGACAATACCAAAGTGGATGTGATTCTGTCTGATTAGTGTGTGTTGTTCTATTTTAGTTGTCTATACAATAAATTGCCCAAATTTCAACAGCCTAAAAGAACTAACGTTCACCACTTTATAAATATGATAATCAACAATCTAGAGGCCTCTGTTTAAGTGGTTAATGGCAGGTTTTGGCTCTTCGTAGTTTATTGGGTGAAGTCCTTTGAAACATAGCTTTCTTTACAAGGCAGCTCTCGACATAGCAACTGCTTTCCCTCTGAGAAGGCAAGCCAGAAGGTGAGGGAGATGAGCAAAATGAAAGGCTCAGTGATTTATAATCTAATTTCTGAAGTGACAACCTCTCACTGTTGCCTTATTCTGTGTATTACAAGCAAACAACAAATTCTGACCAACAGTTGTGGAAAAGGGATTACACAGGGTGTGAATAGCAGGAGGTACAGATGATGGAGGTCACCTTAGAGAATATCCGCCACACTCTTGTTGTCACTTGATAAATACTTTTTGAGTGAATGAATAGGTACAATGTGAGAGACATAGATAAAGGCCTAGAAAACTCAGAGAAGGAAAGGGTCTTGGAAAGGGCTTTTTAGAGGACATGACATTTTAGTTGCAATTCAATAGTTAGGATTAAATTTTTTAGAAGGTACAAAATATGTTCATAGGAAAATAGGACTTGCTGGAGCCAAAAGAAAATAAACTAGGGACTAGGAAAAAATATTAGATTAATATCATTAAAGGTACTGTTTCTGTTCAATGCAAAGATATTTGTTATACTTGAAATTAATGAGGATTTATTTTGCTGAGTAATAGCTTTGGTTAGAATTTCTACAAAGAATTTCACGAAGGGTATGTCTTCCTGAGGAGTGAAATTATGTTTCTGGCCAATCCAAAAATTTTCAAAGCAGAACTGTGTTCATTAAGTTGGCTTTCTCTGATTTTGAAAACTATCCATACTCACCATTCCTCTCTTACATCAATTTTTGGAGGTATATAATAAGTTACCGAGTTACCTTATATATGTCTCTCACATTGTACCTATTCATTCACTCAAAAAGTATTTATCAAGTGAGTCAGGGAGCTCTTGTGGAGCCAATGTGGGAGGAAGACCCCATAGAAACTCTATCTACTTCTCTGAGTAGCTGAGTAAGGGCTGCTGCTGCATGGGAAACCCTGTGGCATGGGACTGGCCCACCTTCTTCACAGTGCTTGAGTCCTGAGCTTCCTCAGGACCAACATGTAAGGAAGAGCTTTCAGAGACTCCATATTCTTGTCTTCCCACACTGACACTCAGGTCCTGACCTCTCATGGGATCAGCATGCTGGGAGGAGCCCCCAGAGACTCCAAATACTTGTCTATGTACACTAAATAAATGCAGCTTCAGTACTAGGGGCTAGGCAAAGGCCTTCATTATATGACTCTGCCCTGTCCACTACAACAAAAAAAGCACTCTGGAATAGTGAAGAAATCATGTTGACTACAGCCATTGTTGAGTTTGTGGAGTCCCACCTACAAGACCCTGTACTCTTGTAGAATTCAATCTTGCAGGAGTTCATTGATGTCAACTTAGGCGTCAGAATCAGAACCTGGACAGGGGATGACAGCTGTCTTCCTGTGACAAGTCAACTCCAATCTATCTGCTAATATTGCCCACATTATCCACAGGAGACAGTAGATTCACACTATGAAGGGCCCTTTTGGTACTATTTTTAGCTTTGTTTTTTGTTTTGTCTTGTTGTTGTTTATTTCTTTTGTCTGATCTCGCTTTCATTCTTCATTTATCTATGCTCCTCTTACTAAATCTGTCCAATTTCAGATTTTTTCTTCTCTTAAATGTTCTTATTTTTACAAGAGAGGGAAAATAGTCTCTGGTTAGCCTATGGCTGTTAGGTTCTCCTATTCTTCTTTTGTTCCTTCATCCTCTCTTGTCCTCTGGTCTGCATCAGTTCCAAGAATTTAATGCAATTCAGTCTTCCCTATTCTCTCTTCTGTACTATTATAGCAGGGAGAATACAGTTTCTAGTGGTCCTGCTGTTGTTAGTTTGTTGTGTTTTGGATTTGTCCCTTCTGTCTCTTTTCTCTTCTATCCTCTATCAGTTTCCCAGGATTTAGTGGATCTTTATTTTTTTCCTCTAACCCTATTTCTAATCTTTCCTTTTCCTTCTATCATTCTAAATCCATCAACTCCCTGGTAACCCTTTATACCCAAAGGGTGATGATGCTATATTGAAGGACCTGTATATTGGTTAGTTCTAAATGTGGACATATGGTCACAGATCTAACTCCCGAGGTAAAAGGTGTCCAGAATAGTGATCACCACAGTTTGTCATTTCCTGTGCCATGTGTTGATACTTTTGATGATACTGATTGTATTAATGCCAGCTAAGGTGAGTTTATGTGATTGTTCTACTTAAGTACCTTCCATGCTATCCCAGAACTGAGATCACCTAACAATTGCAGATCCAAGGAGGACAACCCAGGAAGTAGCCATCTCCTAAGGTTTCCAAATATTTAGAACAAGGAAACTTATATTAAACATTGGTCAGATAGCAGACAGGAATTAAGCCAAGAATGTCAGCAACAACAAAGAAATATAAATAAGAAAAAATTTTAAAACACAATCACAGAGATCATCACCACAGAAGGATTCAGGGGAAATGGGAACAGAATAATCTGAAATTCAAACACGAGGACTCTGAGCTGAGCCTATAAACAAAAACGGATCTATTAAAATGGAAATAAGAAATAATTCTTCAGATAAAAAGAGAGATTATATTCAAAGTGCAAGATATCATAAATACCATAATCTTACAGAAAACTGGATGGATTGTCTTTATCTCAAATTAATAAAAGCTATTTATGAAAAACAATCAGGGAGCATCACACTCAGTGGTCAAAAACTGAACCAGTTCATGTGTGGATAACAAAAGACAACAAGCATATTCACCCATGTGGGAACAAATGTATCTGTAGATAAAGGACTAGATTCCTCAAGTCTGTGATTTTGGAAAAAAAAATAACAATGAACACTCATTCAACTGTTCAACACTGCAGGTCACAAGTGAATTCCTGAATTAAGTATAAATGCTTCAAAGACTATGGCTATATTTTAAGTAGCTGGTATTTGGGTAAGTAAAAGAATAACTGAGAACAATAACTAGTAACTTGTTTATTCTTTTCCACATGTCATAATTTTTAGAAAAAAAGAACTATTCATTTTCTATTTAAAATTCACAATAAATTTCAAAGTTATACCTCAAGTCATTTGTGAATATAGAGAGGTCTGAAATCGTAACTAAAAATTTTGTGATTTTTAAAAATCCATATAACTGTTCTATTATTTAATGCAATTAGAAATAGGAGGTCTAAATTTTAAATAATTTAAAAGGGAATATACACAAATGATGTATTTTCAAAAGTTATAAAAATACTCCTCTTTAAAAGGCCCATGTTAAGACTGAGTTGGCGACTGCAGGGGCGGGCCATTGGAGAGAGGCAGAGACGACATGGGAGCATATGAAAGTGGGGCAGTAACTATTTTATCAACTGTTAATCTGAGTTGATACACCATCCCAAACTTGGCTCCTCTCTCTCTCTCTCTCTCTCTCTCAACACAATATGGCTCCTCTGTGCTCCTGCAGACAGGAGAATTATTCCCCTGAGCAGTTGCACAGGACTGCCAGGAGTTGACCTGTTTGAGAGGTGCCTTGTTTGCAAACAATTTCTTCACTTGTGAGACAGCCTTATGGAGGAAGATCCTGAACTCAACTCTAAACTTTAAATCTAAAAAATTATTCCAGCTCTCTGGTCAGGCTGTCAACTTGGCTGGGTCTGTATTGTGGCTCAACTCTGCCCTTTGTCCAATCAAACTTTCTTTCCTTTCTGTCCATAGATGTAGATACCACCAGGTAGGTATTCTGTATATAACCTCCTTCTCAGGGTTTCTTCCTGTGAAGTTAATCTGCAATACCCATGAAATAGATGGCTAAATAGATCATTAAATAATTCTAATGAGCATTCTCCTAATTATGAGCTAGCATTACCAAAAATGCAAAACTACCTTAGGAAGAATAATTTTGTTCTATACTTTACAATCTCATGAGAGAGAAACAGTTAAAAATTATATTTAAAAAGCCAGAGATATAGTTCAGTGGTGCTATACCTGCCTTGCAAGTTTATGATTGAGTTTGATTCTTGGTACCAGAAAAAAGAAATTATATATAAAAAAGTAGGTAAGATATGTCAGACTATTATCATAGCTGCCTTGGTTACTTTCTTGTCACGAGGATGTCATATTTCACACAATTTAAATTAGGAAAGGTTTATTTAGGCTGTTTGTGGAGGCTTCAGTCCATACTCCGATGAACCCAAAGCAGAGGAGGAAGAACTCATGGAAGGAGGTAGATAGAACATCCTAGGCCACATCTCAAGTGACCCCCGCTACCCTGACAAGACAGAACCTTCCGAATCAGTTTTAGCTTTAAACTCACCAGAGTACTATTACCAAAAAATAGAAGATGGTGGAATGCTAAAAGCTGGAGACCACTGCTTCCCTATAAATTATTCTTAAACCTGAAAACAGCATTTGGGGAGGCGGGCAGGACAGCAGAGAAATCAACTCAAAGAGATCAGAATCAAATATAGCTTAAGACCAAAGAAAGAAGAGCGACGTAGGGAGCGTTCTGTCCCTTCTTCCCTCTCCCCAGAGGTGGGGCACCCCAGCACAGGAACCTAGTGACTGAAGACAATGCACAACTGGACTCCAAGACACAGGCTCACTGCAAGGAGCAGAACTGCGCCCCATACCTCCTGCTGCTGCGGTAAAGGGAGTAACATTCCCAGAACTGGACTCACAGGAAAAGACAAAGGACCCAGTTGAGAAAGCCCTGCCCACTGCCCGACAGGACTGGGGATCAGCGCTGCCAGGAGAAGACATCTCTGAGCTCCGGGGGGATTGACCAAGATCATCTCCACCACAGCAAACTGGCGACCCCAAGGCCTCCAGCTCTGGGACACTCCAACTCTGGACAACTGGGACACCCCTCCCGCCATACTGAAGGGGGCGGGCCCCTGCTCTGAGACCCATGAACCTCAGCATCAGTGAGTCTCTGGGTCCAGCACCACCTACAGGACGCTGGACTCACATCAGGGGAAAGCCTACAACTTCACAGCTCTTTTCCCCATGACCTATAAACTTCAAACTGTGTGTCTCAGCCCATACAGAAATCAGTGGTTCCTCTCCTCGACAGCTGGTTGTTAGTGGACTCAATCTTTTCCTATTCTGCTTTTATCTCTGTTTGTTTTTATTTAGCTCCATGTTTTTGTTATTCTTATGGCTGCTTTTCTTTTACTTCCCTCCCTTTTCCTGTCCTTTTTTCCCCCTTCATCTCTCCCTTTTTTTTACTCTGTGCCCACTCTGCTACTCTTCACTTCTCTATTTCATTGCATTCTTTAAAGTTATTGCTAATCTCTTCCTCCCCTATCTCTGCCATGTAACTCCTTGGTAACCTTTTCACTTCCAAAAGGTGATGCTTGAATGGTGTTAATATATCTGTGGTTAATTTTAAGTCTTGGCATTTGATCATAGTTCTGGCTTATGAGGTTAGAGAGGTCAGAGCAACAACTACCAGTTTACCATTTCTTCGGTTCTATTTGGTACTGTTAATGCTTAGTGCTTTTCTTGGGTTGCGTTTTAAACCATTAAGGTTTAGTGCTAATCTTAAGGGACCTAAATATTAGGAAGAAAGAAACTTGCAACAAACATCACCAGACAATAGGGGAAATATAAAGGCAAATACAATAATAGGGACAAAAGCTCAGATATGAGGAAACATTCAAAATGTCAAATGCAGAAATCCGCACCCCAAGGTAATGTAAGGGGAAAGGAAATGGAGAAATCTGAAACTCAGTCACCAGGACTGACTGAGGTGGTAACTGAAGAAGATCTAATACAATGGAAATCAGAACTGATTTCTGAGATAAAAACAGAGATACTGGACATAATTAATGGCATGATTAACAAAGCTAAAGAGGAAGTCAAGGATCTGATAGAATCTGAGATAGTGAAAGCAATGGAACCTCTTAAATATCTACAAATAGAAAACCAGGCAATCAAAAGAGAAAATGAAAGTTTACACAGTAGAATAAGCACTGTAGAAGACAAAATCTCAGATCTAGAGGACAGATCACAGCCTATGAACAGGAAAGATATAATTTATGGAAAAAAGACAAAAGACCATGAGAAATTTATTCAACAGCTCCTAGAGGATTCAAAGAAGAATAACATACGGCTGATTGGAATCAGTGAGGAAGCAGGAGATGATACAAAGACATAAAAAGTTTGTTCACAGAAATAATAGAAGAAAATTTTACAGACAAAGAAAGAAAATTAGACATACAGATACATGAAGCATGCAGAACTCTACAGGGCCAAAATATACAAAAACTCACACCTAGGCATATAATAATAAAAGTTCCAGATATGAAAATCAAGAATGAAATATTGAAAGCAGCTAGAGAAAAGAAAAAAATCACCTACAAAGGGAACCCCATCAAACCCACAGCAGATTATTTCAACCCAAACACTCAGTGCAAGAAGAGCCTTGAGTGAAGTGTTCCAAATCTTAAAGGACAACAACTTCCAACCCAGGCTGATTTTCTCTTCAAAGTTATCACTGAAAATTGAGGGGGAAATAATATATTTTCACTACAAAGAACGTCTTAAAAACTTCATGCATACAAAACCTATACTACAAAATATTCTAAAGGACATCTTGGAGAAAAAAATGAAACTTATAAACCCACAAGACCCAGCAGAGTCATCCCACTGACCAAACAAGAAACTGATGGAAAAAGAACAACATCAAAGGATAAAAGAGCCTAGAACAGGAAATCATGACAGCCCTAAATCTACCCATATCAGTCATAACAATTAATGTCAATGGTCTCAATGCACCGATTAAGAGACACAGGCAGAATGGATTAAAAAGCAATACCCTACAATCTGCTGCATACAGGAGACACACCTAATCCAGGGAGAAAGCCACAGACTGAAAGTAAAGGGGTGGAAAACAATTCTCCATGCAACAGGAAGCTACAAAAAAGCAGGAGTAGCTATCTTATTTGCAGACAAAATAGATTTTAAACCAAAACTGATTAAAAGAGACAAAGAAGGTCACTATATTCTCATACAGGGAACTATCCAAGAGAAAGAAATAACTGTCTTAAATATTTATGCCCCAAACTCATGTGCACCCAGATATATAAAACAAACATTAATGGACATGAAAAGCCAGATAAGCAGAAATACAATGATAGTAGGAGGCTTCAGTACCCCACTGTCACAAACAGACAGATTGACTGGACAGAAAATCAAAGAAGTGCTTGAACTAAACCAAACTATTGAACAAATGGATTTAATAGATGCCTACAGACTATTTCACCCCACTAAGTGAGATATTTAATTCTTCTCAGCTGCTCATGCATCATTCTCTGAAATAGATCATGTGTTAGTTCATAGAACAAGTTTAAGTAAATGCAAAGGAATTGAAGTTGTCCCCTCTATACTCTCAGAGCATAGTGCCTTGAAACTTGAGATGAAGAGCAAAAAAGACCCAAGACATTCACAAAGTCATGGAAATAGAACAATACACTACTAACTAACCTATGGGTCACAGAAGAAATTAAAGATGAAATTAAACAATTTCTACAATTGAATGATAACCCCAGTACAAGGTACAGGAAATTATGAGATACAACAAAAGCAATTCTATGAGGGAAATTCATAGCAGTGAATGCCTATATCAGGAAAATAGAGCAAGCTCAAACTAGCAATCTAATGCTCAACCTTAAGCTACTAGAAAAAGAGAAGCAAAGCAAACCGAGAGGTCATATAAGGGAGGAAAACATAAAGATCATAGCAGAAATTAATGCAATGGAGACTAAGAGAATGATACAGAAAATCAATAAATCAGAGTTTGTTTTTTGAAAGGATAAGTAAAACTGACAGACCCTTAGCCTACATTCTTAAACAAAGAAAAGAAAAGGCTCAAATCCATGCTGTTAGAAATGAAATGGGGGAAATTACCACTGACCCAGTGAAAATACATAGAATAATAAACACATACTTTGAAAATTTATATTTCAATAAAATGGAAAATGTAGAAGAAATGGATAAATCCTTAGACACATATGAATTCCAAAGTTGAATGAAGAGGATATAAAAATGTTAAACACCCAATATCAATCTGAGAAATTGAATATATAATAAAAAAAACCTACTGACAAAATAAAGCCCAGGGCCTGATGTCTTCACTGCTGAATTCTACAAAACATTCAGAGAAGAGTTAATACCACATACTCCTCAACATCTTCAGTGAAATTGAAAGGAAAGCAGTGCTACTGAAGTCATTTCTGGAAGCAACCATTACCTTGACCCCAAAGCAGAGAAAGACCCAACCAAAAAAGAGAATTACATGCCAATCTCCCTAATGAACATTGATGCAAAAATCTTCAATAAGATACTGGCAAACAGAATACAAAGAGTCATCAAGAAGATCATACACCCTGACCAAGTTGGATTCATCCCAGGGATGCACGGATGGTTCAACATATGTAAATCAATAAATGTAATACACTACATTAGTAGACTCAAGAATAGAAACCATATGGTCATCTCAATAGATGTGGAAAAAGAATTTGACAAAATCCAACACCTATTTATGATGAAAACCCTGCAGAACATTGGAATAGATGGTCTTTATCTCAAACTAATAAAAGCTATTTATGAGAAACCAACAGCCAGCATTACCCTAAATGGTCAAAAGCTGAAACCTTTCCCGCTAAGATCAAGTACAAGACACAGATGTTCACTTTTACTACTCCTGTTCAAAATTGTGCTGGAAACATTAGTCACAGCAATTATGCAAGACAAAGAAATAAAAGGAATATAGGAAATGAAGAAGTTAAACTATCATTATTTGCTGATGACATGATACTCTATCTAGAGGATCCTAAAAACTCAAAAAAGAGACTGCTAGACCTACTTGCCAAATTTATCAATGTAGCTGGATACAAGGTTAATGCTCAAAAATCATTAGCTTTTATATACACAAACAACAGAATAACTGAGCAAGAAATTGGGGAATCAATCCCCTTCACAGTAGCAGCCAAAAAATCAAATATCTAGGAATTAATCTAACAAAGGAGGTGAAAGACCTCTACTCTGAAAATTATAGCACTCTTAAAAAAGGAGATAGGGGGCCGGGGAGTTAGCTCAGTGGTTCCGGCGCCTGTCTTGCAAGCGCAAGGACCCGGGTTCGATTCCCCGGTAACCACATACCTATACTGGGTGTGGAGACTCACCCCAGCAGCAACCAGTACCACATACCACAGTGCCGGGTGTGGTGGCTCACGCCTGTAATCCCAGCACTCGGGAGGCAGAGGCAGGAGGATTGCGATGACGTGAGTTTGAGGCTGAGCTCAGGGCCAGCCTGAACCACAAAGTGAGACCCTGTCTCAAAAAACCTTAAAAAAAAAGGAGATAGAAGAAGATACCAGAAAGTGGAAAGACATCCCTTATTCCTGGGTTTGAAGAACCAATATCGTCAAAATGGTTATACTCCCAGAACTATTATACAGATTCCACGCAAACCCAATTGAACCCCCAATGGCTTATTTCACAGATCTAGAGAAAATAATTCAGAAATTCATCTGGAATCACAAAAGATCTAGAATAGCAAAAGTAATTCTAAGCAATAAGGATGATGGGGAGTATTATGATCCCCAAATTGAAACTGTGCTACAAAGCCATTGTGATAAAAGCATGGTACTGGCAAAGTAACAGATGCAAGGACCAGTGGAGTAGATTAGAAGATCCAGAAACAACTCCAGACACACCAAGCTACCTCATTTTTGACAAAGGAGCCAATCACCCTCAG
The DNA here is from genome assembly GCA_004026965.1 of Petromus typicus. Taxonomy (NCBI): domain Eukaryota; kingdom Metazoa; phylum Chordata; class Mammalia; order Rodentia; family Petromuridae; genus Petromus; species Petromus typicus. The sequence continues at coordinate 13,737 of PVIR01018260.1, read as the reverse complement.
TGGAGGAAGGACAGCCTTTCTATCAAATAGTGCTGGAAAAACTGTACTTTAACCTGCCAAAGACTAAAGCTAGACCTAGCTCTTTCACTGTGTACTAAAATAAAATCAAAGTGGATAAGAGACCTAAATATTAAAACAGACACATTACATCTGCTACAAAACAGGTTAGGTAAAACTCTTACAGACATTGATTTGGGAAAATATTTTATGTACGTATCCTCCATAGCACAAGAACTGGTAGAAGAAATCAATAAATGGGATCTGATCCTATTGAGAGGTTTCTGCACAGTAAAAGAAACCACCAGCAAAGTGAAAAGGCAGCCAACAATATGGGAAGGAATCTTTACCAGCTGCCTCTCAGACAAAGGGCTGCCATCTGGAATATATAAAGGGCTTAAAAAAGTCAATCCACCCAAATTTAAAGACCCAATTCAAAAATGGGCAGCTGAAATGAACAGACACATTTCAGAGGAAGAAATAAAAACAGCTATAAGCATACAAAGAAATGTTCAACATTCTCAACTAGTCATTCAAGAGATGCAAATGAAAACAACATTAAGATTCCATCTCACTTGACAAAGAATGGCTGCCATTTCAGAATTAGTCAGCAACAAATGTTGGTGTGGCCGCGAAGAATAAGGGACCCTTCTCCACTGTTGGGGGGAATGTAGACTCATACAACCCCTGTGGAGATCAGTTTGGAGGTTCCTCAAAAAGCTAGGATTGGAGGTTCCATTTGACCCAGCCATTGCCCTGCTAGGTATATACACACAAGAATTAAAAGACTCATATCAGAGTGACATATGTGCAGTTATGTTTATAGCAGCTCAGTTTGTGATTGCTAAATCTTGGAAACAACCCAAATATCCATCACCTGGAGACTGGATAAAAAAGCTGTGGTTTTTCTACAGAATGGAGTATTACTCTGCCATAAAAAATCATAAGCTTGAAGTTTGGTACCTTTACACTTGCACGGGAGTTGGAGCTGACTGGCCTCCAGGCCTTTACTGGAAGAGCGCCTAAAGACTGAGTATAACACCAGGCAGCACTGTGGAGGTGGCATTTGGTGTCATTACACTCATGCCAGTGTTGGAGCTCACTGGCCTCCAGATCCGCACCGGAAGACCGCCCAGGGACTGATAACAGAGGGCCGAGGTGGGGAAGTACCATCCCATGCCATGGCAGACAAGGAAGGCCAGAGTCTGACTTTCTCCACATCAACTGCAGAAGCTCATTCAGGGAGCCTGTATTGGTGAGTAGGTGGTTCTGTTGGAACATCGGCCAGTTCCATTGCAACTGCACAGAGCCTGCAACCTACTGGCCTCCAGGTCGACTGCACAAGTGAGCCCAAAGACTCTGTATTTGTGAGCAGGCAGTCCCATTGGAACCTAAGGCAGTGCTATTATAGCAGTGCAGGAGCCAGAGCCTTCCTGCCTCCAAGCAAATGGGAGAAGGTGTTTTGATGGTATTGTTTGAGTGTCTCATATGGTGTGCCTGAATTAGGGGTTATTCTTTAGGTTCCAATATAGACAGTAAAGAACAACCAAGGAAACACTGATATTTTAAGGTTCTTAAATATTAGGAGGAAAGAGACTTGCAACAAACATCGCCAGAAAACAGGGCTGGTACAAAGCCAAAAGCAACAGCAATGACAAAAACTCAGAGATGAGGAAACATTCAAAATATCAGATACAACATTCTCACCTCAAGGTAACACAGGGGGAAGGGAAATGGAGAAGTCTGAAGGCCAGTCTCCAGGGTCCTCAGAAAAGGTAACCAAAGCAGATCTAGTAAAATGGAAATCAGAACTGATCTCAGAGACAAAAACAGAGATATTGGACACTGTCAACACAAAGATTAATAAAGCTAAAGAGAAAATCATTGAGTTGATAGAATCCAAGATAGTAAAAGCAATGGAACCTTTTAAACACCTACAAGCAGAGGTCCAGGAAATTAAGAAAGAAAGTGAAAGTTTACATGGTATAATGAATATGGCAGAAGACTGAATTTCAGACCTAGAAGACAAGATCTCAACCAATGAACAGGAAAGGCATAATCTATGGAAAAAAGCAAGGGATAATGAAAAATCAACCCAACAGCTCCTAGATGATTCAAAGAAGAATAACATAAGTTTGATTGGAGTCATGGAGGAAGTAGGAGACAATGCTTAAAGACACTAAAAAACTATTTACAGATACAATGGCAGAAAAGAATTGGACATACAAATATATGAAGCATACAGAACTTCACATGCCCGTGACATGAAAAAGTCTACATCTAGGCATATAATTATCAAAGTTCCAGATATCCAAAAGAAGAATGAAATACTGAAAGCAGCCAGAGAAAAGAAAACAAATACATAGCAAGGGAAGCCCGTGAGGATCAGAGTGGACTTTTCAACTGAAATACTTAATGCAAAAAGAGCCTGGCGTGAAGTCTTCCAAGCCCCAAAGAATAACAACTTCCAACCCAGACTGATGTATCCTGCAATATCCTTAAAAATTGATGGGGAAATAAGATACTTCCATGACAAAGAACACCTGAAAAACTTCACAAATATGAAAGCTGTTCTCCAAAACATCATAAAGAATATCTTGGAGAAAAATAAGGAAAGTTACAAATCCATGAGACCTAACTGAGTCAACCCTTGGGACCAAACAAAGAACTGATGGGAAAAGGGCAAAAGTAGAATAACACAGCCAAGAACAGGAAAACATGGCAGCACTAAATTTACCTATATCAGTCATAACCATTAATGTCAATAGACTCAACCCGCCAATTAAGAGATACAGACTGGCAGTGCAGATCAAAAAGCAAGATCCTACAATCTGCTACATAAAGGAAACATGCCTAATTCAGAAAGAAACCTATCAACTGAATTTAAAGGGTTGTAAAACAATATTCCATTCGACAGGAAACAGCAAAAAAAGCAGGAGTGGTTATCTTATTTGCAGGCAGAATAGACTTCAAGCTAAAACTGATAAGGAGAAAAAAAGATGGACACTATCTTTTAGTTCAGGGAAACATCCAAGGGAAAGAAATGACAACCTTAAATATCTATGCTCCAAATTCTAATGAACCCAACTATATAAAACATACATTAATGGACATGAAAAACCAGATAAATTCCAATACAATAATAGTAGGGGGCCTCAATACCCTACTGTCACAAAAGACAGCTCAACTGGACAAAAAGTCAATAAGGAAATCCTTGAGCTCAACCAGACTCTTCAGCAAATGGACTTAATAGATGCCTGCAGAGTATTTCACCCCACAAAGTCAGAATATACATTCTTCTCAGCTGCTCATGGATCATTCTCCAAAACAGACCATGTGCTTGTTCATAGAACAGGTTTAAGGAAATATAAAGGGATTGAAGTTATCCCTTGTATACTGTTGGATCATAGTTCCCTGAAATTGGAGCTGAATAGCAAAGGAAAGCCCAGGATCTTCACAAGCACATGGAAACTGAACAACACTCTGCTGAACAACCAGTGGGTCACAGAAGAAATTAGAGAAGAAATTGAGCAGTTCTTACAACTAAACGATAACTCCAACACAACATATAGAAATAACAGTGAAAGCCTACATCCAGAAAACGGAGCAAGCTCAAATAAACAGTTTAATGTTGAACCTCAAGTGACTAGAAACCAAGAGAATGGTCAAAAAATCAATGAACTGAAAAGTTGGTTCTTCAGAGGATAAACAAATTGATAGGCCCTTAACTAACCTTATTAAACAAAGAAAAGAAAAAGCTCATATCTATGCTAATAGGAATGAGAACGGAGAAATTACTACTGACCCAGAGGAAGTCCAGAGGGGAATAAACACCTACTTTGAAAATTTATACTTTAATAAAATGGAAAATGTAGAAGAAATGGATAGACTTCTAGACACATATGAATTCCCAAAGCTGAATAAAGAAGATATAGAAATTTTAAATACCCCAGCATCAATCTGTGAAATTGAAAATGTATTAAAAACTTGCCACCAAAGAAAAACCCTGGACCTGATGGTTTTACTGCTGAATTCTATAAAACTTTTAAAGAAGAACTAGTGCTTCTACTTCTTAAACTCTTCAGTGAAATTGAAAGGGTACCAGCGCTCCCAAACTCATTCCTGGAAGCAACCATTATCCTGATTCCAAAAGCAGAGAAAGACCCAACCAAAAAAGAGAACTACAGGCCAATATCTCTAATGAATATCTATGCAAAAATCCTCAATAAGATACTCACAAACAGAATACAGTGAATTATCAAAAAGATTATACACACTGGCCAAGTAGGATTCATCCTAGATATGCAAGATTGATTCAACATATGTAGATCAAAAAATGTTATACACTATGTTAACAGACTTAAGGACAAAAATCATATGGTCATCTCAGTTGATGCAGAAAAAGCGTTTGACAAAATACAACACCCATTTATGTTCAAAACCCTACAGAAGATCCGAATTGATGGTCTGTATCTCAAACTAATAAAAGCTATCTATGAGGAACCATCAGCCAGCATCATGCTAAATGGTCAAAAATTGAAAGTTTTCATACTAAGTTCAGAAACAAGTTAAGGATGCCCTCTCTCACCACTTCTGTTCAGTATAGTTCTTGAAATATTAGCCATAGCAATTAGGCAAGAGAACAAAATAAAAGGAATAAAGATAGAAAAAGAAGTTAAATTGTCATTATTTGCTGATGACATGATACTCTATCAAGAGGATCCTTAAAACTCAATTAAAAAACTGCTTGACCTAATTGCCAAATTTAGCCATGTAGCTAGATACAAAGTCAACGTTCAAAAATCAATAGCCTTTTTATACACAAACAGTAGACCCACTGAGATAGAAATTGGAGAGTTATTCCCTTCCACAATGCTGCCTCCAAAAATAAAATATCTAGTAATCAGTCTAACAAAGGAAGTGAAAAACCTCTACTATGAAAAACTATAGCACTCTGAAAAAGGAGATAGAAGACGATATCAAAAAATGGAAAGACACACCTTGCTCCTGGGTTGAAAGAACCTATATCGTCAAAATGGCTATACTCCCCAAAGTACTGTACAGATTCAACACAATCCCAATTGAAATCCCAAAAACATATTTCACAGATCTAGACAAAAAAATCAAAAGTTTTATTTGGAACCACAAAAGACCTAGAGTATGAAAAGCAATTCTGAGCAAAAGGGACATGGTCGGGGGGTATTACAACTTCGAACCTGAAACTATACCATAAAGCCACAGTGATAAGAATTGCATGGTACTGGCAAAGTAACAGATCTGAAGATCAATGGAGTAGACGAGAAGATCCAGAAACTACTCCAGATACACTCAGACACTTCATCTTTGACAAAGAGCCAAAAATTCTCAGTGGAGGAAAGATAGCCTCTTTAACAAACGGTGGTGGAAAAACTGGGCTTTAATTTGCCAAAGACTAAAACGAGATTTAGCTATTTCACCATCTACCAAGCTAAAATCAAAGTGGATAAGAGACCTAAATATTAAACAGACACTCTAACCCTGCTGCAAATCAGGTAAGGCAAAAGTCTTGAAGACATTGGCTTAGGGAAAGACTTCATGAACAAAACTTCTATAGCATAGGAAATGGCTGAGGAAATCAACAAATGGGACCTCATTCTTTTAAAAAGCTTCTGCACAGCAAAGGAAACCAGCAACAGTGCAAACAGGCAACCAACAATGTGGGAAAAAATCTTTACCAGCTGTTCCTCAGATAAAGGGCTATTATCTAGAATATATAAAGAGCTCAAAAAAATCAGCCCACCCAAATTTAATGACCCAATTCAAAAATGGGCATCTGAAATGAACAGATATTTTTCAGAGGAAGAAGTAAGAGCAGCTAAGAA